>CAXKVY010005671.1:0-46788 GCA_964058915.1 Tetropium fuscum | reverse complement strand
CATGGTTTTATTATAAAGTTTCGTTATGATTCCACTCAATATAACTATTTTGGACATTGTTTAAGTATACAGGATGTTTACGAACTTGAGAAACATTTTATATATTAATTTTTCTCGGTTATTAAAGCGCTTTTATTAGGTTTATTTTTTGTAGAGCACTTACTTTTAGCATAATATATTATCATGAATTAAAAATAATCTCCCAAGTTATTAAATGCCCTGTATAGGTAGGTACAAAGAAGAACAAGACAACCCAACCAACATGATATTCCCGCTCATTAAAGGGCCTGTACCCCGAACACTGGCAAATAGCTGGTGTCGGGGAGCTGGGAGCTGGTACTTTGCCGTTAAAGGTCTACTACGGCACGAACTGGAATCAATGACTATCAACGTCTATAATCCTTGAACTGGAATGGCACTTAGTAGAAAGATTGTTTGTAAAGAACCTGTACATTAATTAGTAATTACCGTATTAGACCTTTACTTTTCTGTAACTGCACGGGGTCTTTACAGTTAAAGCAAGTGAACGGGTAAATACCTTATATATAAAAATTACTAAAATATAGATATAAGTATACATATAAATATAGTTTATTTCATTTAATTAATTATCAAAACCGTCACAAAAATAATAATATTCACATTTCCTTAAACATACGCACCAATTTAGCTTCGGTTATTTTGTATTTTCTTCCCGTGTGATGTCGGATGTTGTTTGTTTGGTTTTTGGATTTTTTAGTGTTAAATTTATATTGCTGATTAAATTCGTACAATAATTATTATTCGTACATAGTGCAGTTTTTTTACTATTAAGAGCAGGCATCAATTTAGCATGTACACACAACCGCACGAAAGATAAGTTTTGACATAACCATAACCTAAGTTTTATTTGGCATCTTTAGCCTTTAGCTAAGATTTTCGTTTATAACGTATATATTTCATACTCTTAATTATTTATTAATATAATTATGTCATCCTTAATTAAAGAAAAAGTAAAAGGCAAGGACGTGAAGGTACAGCATTATCTTTCAACTTCCACTTATTTTTGGGCAATTGCAATAATTTTTCTTTAACATGAAAATCATAATCAGAAAAATGCAACATATTCTAGCATTTTTAATATTAAAGTCGTGCGTTTGGTAGCACTTTTGCACCCATAATTTGCAAATCTCTGCTGCAGTTGGAAACTAAAGTATCGATATGTACTGGAAGAATGTTTACTTTTTTTATTATTGTTACTGGTACAACCCTTAATTGCACAGTAAACCATTGTTTATCACAATCACAAATGACCAAAATAATTAAAATAACGTATTTAAACTTATAAAATAATGTATTTAAACTTTAAAATAATGTATTTTAAAGATGTGTCAAATTTGAATATTTGAAATTTGTCACGGAATGACGTCAGCAGAGGGAGAGAGATAGGGGATCGCATGCGCGTTAGCATATCTTGTAGTCTTAGTATCATGGGTGACAATCAACCCTATTCTGTAACTACAAATCGAGTCGAAATGTATCAAATCGAATCGAAATCTGCAGTTCAAATCGAAATCCTTGGATTTGGTATTCTGTAAGTCCGCTTGATGTTTGAAATCGAAATGTTCGGGTCGAAATGTTCGGGTCGAAATGTATTCATCTCACCTCGACTGAGTAAGCGCTGTCGAGTTCGGATCTCGGACATCGAAATGCGTTGTAGATAGGCAAGACATGCGTAGAACCGTCGGAAAAGGCGGGCAAGGATGAGACATAACCGCAGAAACAGAACATGACATAACCTAACAAATTGTAAATAAAATAGTAAGCTTCAAGTTTTGGTTAACGTATAATATTTTTTTATTAAATATTCCTTTAAATACCTACCATTTAAATTTAGTCAAGATGGATGTAGAAATAATACAAGCGGGTGTCTTCCTTGGAGCCGCAATAGAAGAAGAATTGCAATTGCAAAAGTAGAATTGCAATGTTTACTATTTTGTATTTAATTAAGTAGAAAATATCAGCTGTTTATTCTAGGCAAATATTTAATTTTCAACGTCTAATTTTCTAAGGGATACTAGTAATCCTTTTGAAATATGTGAAGGACTTTTTAGAGGCTTTTATAGGCTTCCTAAAGAAATAGCCTTGAATCTTATAAATGAGTTAGAACCATTTTTGAATGAACCTCTTAGGACTACTGCAATACAGAATCACTTAAAAGTAAATATAAGTAATTAACAGTTAGTTGAACAGAATTAGTAGTTCCTCATTGTTATAGGTAGTATGCGCATTACATTTTTATGCCCAAGGAAGTTACCAAAAAAGTGTCGTCGTAGGACGTCAAATAAGAAGTCGGCTAGTGAGAAACTATTTTAATGAATAATGCCTGTTCACACCCATCATTTACTACATACATTCAAGTTAAAATAAATATGTATACCGGGTGGAGACTTTGACTGGAATAAGTTATGTATTTCGGATGTACGGTTTTTCTGGAAAAAAATTTGAGACGTCAATTTTTTACTTTAATTTACTGTATTTTTCCAAAAAAAATTGCCTATACAAGGTGATTTAAACTAAAGTAAATAGGTATAATATTTTATTTGTGTTGCCTCAATTATTGCAAACCCATTCCCCCCTCCTTTGAAAACATTTCCCTTTCTCTTAAAGCAGCTTCCCTTTCTCTTATAAATATTTCCCTTTCTTTCAATATTACTTCCTTTTAATGCGACATTCTTCTCCTTGACAATTATTTCTCGTTCCCACAGATCCATTTTCTTGAGCTTTCGTTTTTCACCAAAAAAAATTATTTTTAACTCGGCTTCCTTCAATTCAAGCTCCTTCTCATGAAACTTATCACCCCCAGTTTCTCTTAAATGCTTCAAATGTTTTAAAATATTTAAAGTTTCTTTCTGGCCTGCAGCATAAGATTCAGCAGCCTTTTGTAAATTGTTCGTTCCTGAAAACAAAAAAATCATGGTTACGCAAGTAAGTACTTCAAATCACATAAATTAAAATATAATTATAATATTTACTGCATAGTAATACCACCTGAATATCCTCATTGTATTTAAATAGCCGAGACTATTTGTATACCTCCGAGCACCTAAAAGGGCATTTCGTCGGCCTAATGTGAAAAGTGCATAACTCCAATTTTCCCGGATTTGGGATTTTTGCACCATCTAATAGACAATCATCGAATCTGCAGATTATATCTTAGGACTTTCTTAATAAATTGTTAGATGTCACTCTAAAACAAGATTATGAAATCTATACTTCATTCAATATGTACTTATAGTTAACTGACCCCATATAAGATACCGCGCAGTTGCCACATGTAATTCTTCCACTACTTACGTACGTCTACTTTAAATATGACAATCACGTAATCATTTATTTTTATAGTAAAAAGCGGCAACGCCGATCCACGACCTCTCCAATAACGAATATTCAAGCGGTATATCTCTTTTTAACTTATTGGAATGACGCGCCGTCTGTGTTAGTTTGACAGTCCCTATGGACTCTCGGAACGTTCGGATCTCTTACAGTGGCGGGTTTGCGGGTATTGCTAATATATTATTTATATACCTACCTATGTAGGTATACATCGAAATGACGCGCCGTCTGTGTTTAGTGAACGGAGTAGCAAATGTCCCCTCTCTTACATAGGATCCATGGGTTATACGCACGTAAATTGTAACGGTCATTCGCGATAGTGTAGTGCGTTGGTTAAGATATTCGCGGGTATATATATATATATATATATATATATATATATATATATATATATATATATATATATATATATATATATATATATATATATATATATATATATATATATATATATATATATATATATATATATATATATATATATATATATATATATATATATATATATATATATATATATATATATATATATATATATATATAAATAAAGGGTCCGCCAATAAGCGCGCTCGATCTTTAAAATGAAATAAAGCAAGTTATGTGAGAGGTATAAATGAAATTTATTTTTTGTTTGAAAGAGTATTCGAAGGCATTATGTATGGAAAATAATATCGGTCAAATGTCCACCTCGGCTTCGCTGGGTGGCGCGCATACGAGAAGTCCAATTTTCAATGACTCTGGCGCACAAATCGGGCTGTATTTCATCGATGGCGTGGCGTATGTTGACTTTGAGGGCATCAGTGTTTTGTGGTTGGTTTGCGTAGACCTGTGATTTAAGAAAACCCCACAAGAAATAGTCTAGTGGGGTTAAATCGCACGATCTCGGTGGCCAGTTGATGTCGCCTCCGCGCGAGATAACCATTCCTCCGAAGCGCTCGTGCAGAAGATCCATTGTGGCGCGCGCTGTGTGGCTCGTAGCGCCGTCCTGCTGAAACCACATATCCTCGACATCCATATTGTCGATTTCATGCCAGAAAAAGTTCGTTATCATGGATCTGTATCGTTCGCCGTTTACCGTGATGGACACACCATCGTCGTTCTCGAAGAAATACGGCCCGATGATGCCTCCGGCCCAAAATCCACACCAAACAGTTACCTTTGCTGGGTGCATTGCGACCTGGTGGACCTCCTGTAGATTGTTCTCGGCCCAATAACGGCAATTCTGCTTGTTGACATTCCCATTTAACCAAAAATGTGCCTCATCGCTGAAGATGATTTTGCGACCAAAATCGGGGTCGACTTCCAACTGCTCTAAAGCCCAATCAGCGAAGATACGGCGCTGTCTATGGTCGTTTATTTTGAGCTCTTGTGGCAGCTGGATCTTGTACGGATGCATGCCCAAATCCAGATGCAAGATTCGGCGAAGTGATGTTTCCGAAAGGCGGAGTTCCTGTGCGCGAAGTGAAATTGACTGTCGCGGATTTTCACGCACACTATCGCGCACAGCGGCGACATTCTGGGCAGATCGGACGTTTCGACGACGCGTCGGTGTTGGCTGATTGTTCACCGAACCGGTTGCCTCGAATTTGTTAATCAAACGACGGATAGTCGACTCAGCAGGACGATCAATTGCACCGTAAAATTGGCGGAACGTTGCTCGAACCGATGAATGATTTTCGTAATAAGTTTTAACGATTTGCACATGTTGCTCGCAGCTGAATTGGTTCATGGTCATTTGTGAAGATACACTGAATAATAACAACTACGTTTGCCAACTCTACCACAAACAACATGGCCGCCATGAGCTGTCAAAGATCGAGCGTCCCTATTGGCGGACCCTTTATATATATATATATATATATATATATATATATATATATATATATATATATATATATATATATATATATATATATATATATATATATATATATATATATATATATATATATATATAACAAAAAATGAAACAATAAAATAAATATATATTTCAAAACATTCTTAACAAAAAATAAAAACAATAAAATAAATATACCCATAGTCCAAAATAAAGCAAAAAATTCTCAACAAAAAATAAAAACAATAAGAGAAATAAAATAAATCACCTGTATCCAAAAACGCCGGCCGGCAAAACCTGTACGCCGGCAAACCATTTCTCATATACTTCGGAATTCATTTCCTCGTGGTAGTCTCCGATCTTCTTAGATTGAAATATCAGTTCTCCATTACGCAAAAATCCACTATCACTTCCAATATGCGTTATGATTAAACGGCGACCTTTTCCAGACGGCATTTTTAAACCAGTTGTCCAGCCTTCAATCGCAGCTTGCCGTGCATTTTTCACTTTTCCATCCTGCCAGACTCTCTTCATAGTATGTCCTTCGTTGACCCACGTTTCGTCAGTGTAAAAACTTTTCCGCCCCTGGTTTCGAAACTTTTTTATTTTTCGAAGATAATCCATCCGCCAAGCAACTATTTCATATCTTTCTATGAGAATACTTTTTCTGTCTACTTTTCCATACTTAAAATTCATGTCTTTCAAAATTTTTGCCAGACTACTCCTGCACATTTTAGGTATAATATCATTTTCACTTATACCTTGCAGCACCTTATCTAAAGTGGGCAATTCGTTATTTCTAAAGAAACCGTGGACCGTTCTACGTATCGCATTTTTTGCATCATCGTCCACTACAATCTTATTTCGACCGCTTTTTGGTTTCGGTGGCTGTACACTTCCATGTACCTTTTCTTCTCTTAAAAGTGTGTATATGCTTGCCTTTGATGCTTCTGTATAATCCGAACACATATCCACCAATTCATCCTTGTCGCGATGAGGGTGATCTCTCTGTATGCAGTAAAATACTCGTAAAATTATTCTTTTCTCACCTACCGATCGGTACTGCCTACGTTTTGGAATATTTTCCATCCTTCGCCAATATTATATTGTATATATATATATATATATATATATATATATATATATATATATATATATATATATATATATATATATATATATATATATATATATATATATATATATATATATATATATATATATATATATATATATATATATATATATATATATATATATATATATATATATATATATATATATATATATATATATATATATATATATATATATATATATATATATATATATATATATATATATATATATATATATATATATATATATATATATATATATATATATATATATATATATATATATATATATATATATATATATATATATATATATATATATATATATATATATATATATATATATATATATATATATATATATATATATATATATATATATATATATATATATATATATATATATATATATATATATATATATATATATATATATATATATATATATATATATATATATATATATATATATATATATATATATATATATATATATATATATATATATATATATATATATATATATATATATATATATATATATATATATATATATATATATATATATATATATATATCTATATATAGTGCTGTTTTAATGTGATTTGTGATACAATATAATATTGGCGAAGGATGGAAAATATTCCAAAACGTAGGCAGTACCTATCGGTAGGTGAGAAAAGAATAATTTTACGAGTATTTTACTGCATACAGAGAGATCACCCTCATCGCGACAAGGATGAATTGGTGGATATGTGTTCGGATTATACAGAAGCATCAAAGGCAAGCATATACACACTTTTAAGAGAAGAAAAGGTACATGGAAGTGTACAGCCACCGAAACCAAAAAGCGGTCGAAATAAGATTGTAGTGGACGATGATGCAAAAAATGCGATACGTAGAACGGTCCACGGTTTCTTTAGAAATAACGAATTGCCCACTTTAGATAAGGTGCTGCAAGGTATAAGTGAAAATGATATTATACCTAAAATGTGCAGGAGTAGTCTGGCAAAAATTTTGAAAGACATGAATTTTAAGTATGGAAAAGTAGACAGAAAAAGTATTCTCATAGAAAGATATGAAATAGTTGCTTGGCGGATGGATTATCTTCGAAAAATAAAAAAGTTTCGAAACCAGGGGCGGAAAAGTTTTTACACTGACGAAACGTGGGTCAACGAAGGACATACTATGAAGAGAGTCTGGCAGGATGGAAAAGTGAAAAATGCACGGCAAGCTGCGATTGAAGGCTGGACAACTGGTTTAAAAATGCCGTCTGGAAAAGGTCGCCGTTTAATCATAACGCATATTGGAAGTGATAGTGGATTTTTGCGTAATGGAGAACTGATATTTCAATCTAAGAAGATCGGAGACTACCACGAGGAAATGAATTCCGAAGTATATGAGAAATGGTTTGCCGGCGTACAGGTTTTGCCGGCCGGCGTTTTTGGATACAGGTGATTTATTTTATTTCTCTTATTGTTTTTATTTTTTGTTGAGAATTTTTTGCTTTATTTTGGACTATGGGTATATTTATTTTATTGTTTTTATTTTTTGTTAAGAATGTTTTGAAATATATATTTATTTTATTGTTTCATTTTTTGTTCAAAATTTTTTGCCTTATTTTGGAATAGGTATATATTTATTTCATTTTTCCGTTTTAAAGTTTATTTTTCACGGCTACTTAGCTGTTTTGTACATATTATTTTTGTTTCTTGTGGGAAATATGGCTACTGGCGAACCACCCACTGAAAAATGATAACGCGCTGAAAGCAATACTTCATGAGTGGTGTGGAAACTTGCATTCAATATCAGCTGTAGTGTTGAAAATCTACATATAAAAACCTACTACTTTAACCCCCTGTAAGTAGTTTAACCCCTTCTAAGTAGGTACCTATTGTTCATTGACTTTATTTTATGTAGGTACTTACCATCCTAGATCACCTTCTACTTTCACCCCCCTAAGAAAAAAAGAAATGTCTACGCCAATGAAAAACATTGTGTTGGTCAGGGTTGCCGGTCGTTGAACTATACAATACATATTGTACGCCGTATACACAACTCCTGTCGCGTAGGCAACAATATGACAAATTCATAACTCCCAGTAGACAATGGTAAACAACATGGTGGCATAGGTGTGTGTGGTTGTCATTGTTTTAATTTGTTAGTAAATTGATTATAAAGCACCTGTTAATAGTGATTGTGAAAAAATATAGACAAGTGAGTATATGTTCTTGTTTCCTATCTTTGAATATTAAATAAATAAATAAATTTGTCGCATAAACCTTAATCTATTTCCTTCTTGGAGTTATGCACATTTCACATTTATGTGCATGTCATTTTAAGAAACCTGAAGGAGATATGCATGTTTTCTAAAATTTAATTTAGGATAAAATAAATAGGTAGCAGTTATTATTATGTAACTGCTTGTTTCCTTTTTGTAAATTCAGGCAGTTCAGTAGTAATTTTTATTATAGTAACGTCTTAATACAAAATGTAGGAATATCAGTTAGAATATTTAAACACTGTAATTCGTGACTGTCTTTCAACTTTCTACAAATTAAATTAGATATTATTAACTTGGATTTTTTTCCAGTTAATATGGATCCTAAATCCAGAAATTTCAAAATACCGTCCTTAGTTGGGAACGTTGTTTTAAAGGATATGACAAATAACCAATCTCACATTGAAATTGGATTAGAAAACAAAAAATGTGGAACAGAATCAGATGATAAAAGTTTACAATCGGCCAAAGAAAATTTATTTCAAGAAATCCAGGAAACGCAAAAGAACAGAATTACAGAAAATGGTATAAATTACGCTATAAATGATGAAATAGAGACACACTTCGATAACAATCCGTTTTCTGAGAACACATTCATCAATGCGACTAAAAGTAACAATGAGATAGAACAATTGGAAGAAGACAATGAAATTCCAGATACTTCAAATGAAGAGCAGGTAACAGGCAACATTACAAGAGGAAATGTCAATACCGAAGTAGATGAGGAAATGATTTATAGTTCAGAAGAGGTGACAACATATAATAACAATCCCGAAAATAGTGAAGAGAGTTCAGATGAAGAAGTTGTGCTACCACGAAAAAGAGCTAAACGCAGGTGGAGTAATCAAAAGACGTGGAAATATAATACCAACAAAAATAATAGAGAGAAGGGTATGGAGTACATGGGAAGAAAAGACAATAAATTTGAAATTAAGAAAAATAAAAGGCAACTGAAAATAAGATGTTCTTGCAGAGAGAAGGCAACAAAAAGAGATGTGGCAAAAACTCAGTGTTACAAATTAACGGAGGGAGAAAGATTGGATATTTTTATGAAATTTTGGAAACTGACATGGTCGGAAAGGAGGATATATGTATCAGCCGGGGTTCTACAGAAAGTAAACAAAAGAGCGAGAGAACGAAAAAATATGGAGGTCAGTCAAAGAACAACTTCCTATGAATATTTCCTACAGAAAAATGGTCAACATTTAAGGGTTTGCAAGACAATGTTTTGAAATACCTTAGGTGTATCTATGAGAACCATTTCAGAATGGGTAAAGACAGACAAGTCTACTACCACTGGGAACATCTCTAGGCAAAATAACAGAAAGGAAAACGTAAGAAAGAGTTCGAGATTTGCAGAAAGTAAACAAGATCTACTAAATTTTTTTACCGCTTTGCCTAAACTCGAATCTCACTATTGTAGGAAATCACCTCAAAAATTAGGAGAAAGTCGGGATGTTTGGGTCAATTTTTATTAGATAATTAATTTAAATATATTTAATAGAGTTTTTCAAACCAAAAAATTTCATTGTATAAAGTAGGTATTAGAGAACATATATATGTAGTTTCAAGCCAAATACTTTCAAATTCCAATATTTATTTAAAAAAGTGTGAACTGTGTCCACTTGATTCATTTCTCCCACATCTGGGGAGGTTTGGGTAAGACATTTGGGATGTTTGGGTATACATAAACTAAAGTACAAACTGACAAAAAAGAGCTATTTTAATATACTTAGTACAAAATAACTATAAACACAGAATTAGAAGCATAGTTAACTGCATAGTCGACTGATATAAACAACAAATAAATTTTTTTTATTTCAAAATATTAACGCAAATTTTTTATGTGACCTAAATTCACTTCAAACGCCAAGCATTGCATTGCTCTACTAGTGCCACCAATTAAAATAGGGGGCGGTAAAAACATTACGATATTTTCAAGCTCGATATTATTTAGTCTATCCTCATGCTCTGGAAAATAGAAAGTGGTTGAATCACTCCTTCTTCTCATGAAATTTACCAAGCATGATTGGTTGCTATGGATCTTCTCTACTTGCCCCACGTAATGAATATAAGATGATGATTTTCGATTCTTTTCAGTCGTAAATCTGACTACAATATAGCATCCATTTGCAAGTGCTTTAATAGAGGGGTCAAAATCTTTCTGTTCTGGATCTTCAGGGGAGTAATCTGACTCTCCTGAGCTCGGAAGGGAACCTTCGTCGCTAGTTTCAGACTCATCACATTTCTTTTTCTTTTTCAAATACTTGATCTTAATTTTTTTATTGTTACCATCCTGAGCGTCATCCACATTTAAAATATTTCTTTTTGTAACCTTGATAGCAGCTTTCTCCAGTTTATTCTTTTCCTGTCTTTCTAATTCATCTTTTTCCGGGGTTTCTGTTAATATCCGCGTACTACCTGCTTTACGCCCCCGATTTGTCCGCTTCCTCGGCTCTGCTTTTGGAAAGGGCCTTATCATTTCTGGAGTTATTTTTATGTTGCTAATTACATTTATTTTTGGTTGAATGACACGTATTGGTGTGACTGGGTTGTTTTCTACATTGATTGTAGTTTTTGCATTGGCGTTTGTCTCAGATTTTTCACAGGAAACAGTTTCTGTCTTGTTTCCACCTTGATATTATTATTCTCTCTTCCTTCCATGACAACTACTTCCTCCTGTGTTTTCTTTATAGATTTTTCTTCAATCTTTGATCCTTCCATTACTGTGACTTTGGATTGTACTTGATTCTCCGGCGGAATATTTTCTCTGTCAGTAACTGCTGACATGAGGAAATCTTCCTCTGAAAATATGTCAACATTTAAGGGATGTATGCCAGATCTTTCAAATCCCGACAGGATATTTTGTCGCGGCATTGCTTTATTAAAAGCGAGTTTAATCAGCTCCGGTAAATGGTAAATTGTTAATGTCTTTCCCGGATTAGAAGTCATCCAAGAAAAAGCTGCAGCATTATAGTATGTCTTAAACGGTCCATAGACTGAAATGTCTAAGGGTTGTAGTCGATGGCTACAATGTGGTGGGAATGTCACCAGATGCACACCGTTTTCTTTGGCCAAACTTACAACGTCTATGTTTACATGACTTTCGTGATTGTCTAAAAGCAGCAAACAAGGATTTTCCTTTGTAGTACCCGAGTACTTTATGAAATGTTTCAAAACTTGCACAAAATTGTCCTTGGTCCTTCAGTCCAGAAGGATTAGGGTGGCTAGTCCAAGAGCATTCTCAGGGGCGTTAATAGTCATATGATCTTTGAATTTCTTTAGGGGAAAAATTAAAGCAGGTGGTAACGTATTTCCTGCAGCGTTAATAAAGCAGCAAACAGTAATTAATTTTCCCCTCTCTGCACTAGTCACCTGTCCCACTTGTTTTTGACCTTTTGTAGCGAGTACCTTTGCAGGTTTATGTGTTTAACAGTGGTGCATCCTGTTTCATCAACGTTGAATATTTTTTCCGCCGTAAATTCATACTTTCTCAATATGTAGACAAGGTTTTCAAAAAATTTGCCAACATTATGTTTATTAAAACTAGTCGATCGTGATAGACTAGTTGGTTCGGGTTGTCTTAATGACAATGTCGTATTCCTTTCCATAAATCCCAACAGCCAGTCCCGTCCTGCTGATTTGTGTTCATCCCACTCCCGTGGATATGTTATTCCCAATTCTTATGCAAACTGGTATGCAAATTCTTTTGCTTGTTTCGAATTTAAATCATAGTGCATTTTACTGCACGTTTGTAAATATTCACATAAAAGTTTCTCCCGCTCCTCATTAAAGACTTGTCGAGATGCAGGATTTGCTTCATATTCATAATTATCCTGCTGTCCTTCAGGAAGTCCTCTAGCTTTTTCCACATGGCGTTGTAGTGTTGAAAAGCTAAATCCCAAATCGTCAGCCACACGCCTAATTTTTATTCCATCTATAAGAACACGAGCGACAGCATATTTTATTTCTTCTTTGCTTTTTCGCACCCTTCCAGTTTTTCTGTTGTATACACGTGGCATCGTAATCTGTAATGTAAAATGATAAAAGAAATGGTTAATTAAAAGCTATATAGAACCACACATAATTTATATTGCATGACCCAAACATCCAAGCACAGGGGGGAGGTTTGGGTCATGATTCAAATATCCCACACTTTTTTAACCCATTCCTCCCTACATGTGCCAAATTATAAAATGACGTTAATTTTCGCGATCTTGTTAAGTTAGGTTATGTTTCACAACAGTAACATGTACCTAATTTAAGTATATTTTACGGTAAAAACACTTGTGACAATATTTCAAATAGCAGAGATTATACACCACAAAAAATAAATCCAAAAATCTATCACTTACCTCATAAAAACATTAACTATTGGCACTAAAATTAAACTGCTCCCTTTTATGCGGCGGTGTGAATGGAACTAAGTTTTGATATCACATAAGTAGCTAACGCAGTAGTACGCGGGTGCGTAGATCGTTTTGGGAAGATAATATTGGCATTGACCCAAACCTCCTGCGACCCAAACATTCCGACTTTCCCCTATATTTAGAACCTCGATTTAAAACAAAATCAGAACTGTATGATGTTTACAAAGAAGATTGGTGCATGCAACATAAAACTGAAGCACTCTCGATAACTACATTTTCAAACATGTTTGAGGATTTAAACCTATCACTTTTCTCACCAAAGAAGGATGAGTGTGACATTTGCGTAGGGTACAAAACAAAAAATGTAGAAGAAAATGTACACAGAACATATCGCAAAGAAAGAGGAAGCACGTAAAGAAAAGGCGGAAAATAAAAATTCAAATAATAAAGTGTTCACAATGGACCTGCAGTCGGTACTCTTATGTCCCAAATCAAATGTATCGGCCCTTTACTACCGAACTAAATTGATCGTTCATAATTTCACCATTTTTGATTTGGGTACAAAAGAAGGCTACTGTTTTTTGTGGCATGAGGGCGAAGGGGAACTTAATGCTAACTGTTTCTCTTAACCCAATAATTTGTGATTTTTTGTCCACTAAAATAATTCCCCAACTTGAATCTACACAACAAATAATATTATACAGTGATGGTTGCAGTGCTCAAAACCGTAACTGTACTTTGGCAAATGCGCTGTTGAACCTAGCTGTTGAAAAAGGAGTTTGTATAACACAGAAATATTTGGAAAAGGGGCACACCCAGATGGAGTGCGACTCTGTACACTCCACCATTGAGCAAAAATTAAAAGGCAGAACTATTAATGTGCCAGCCGATTATGTAGCCTTATGTAAATTAGCTAGGAAAAATCCTAAGCCGTACGAAGTTAACTACCTGGATCACAGCCATTTTAAGGATTTTTCTACATTAAATTTTATCAAGTCTATAAGACCTGGACATAAAGTTGGTGATCCAACTGTAAATAATCTAAGGGCTTTGAAATACAATTTTGATGGCACAATTGAATTTAAAATTAGACATTCTGAAGAATTTAGAGTCTTACCAACCAGGGTAAGTACTGAGGATTTCTTTCCTCAGTACTTACAATTGGAATCACTACCTGCTCTGTATAGAGATAAATTAAAAATCAAAAAAGAGAAATTTAAACATCTTATGTTCTTAAAGCAGTCAATTGAAAAAGATTACCATTCTTTTTACGATAGTTTAAAACACGAATAAGTACTGTAACTTTATATATGGTTAATAAAAATAATAAATATAATTATTATTTTAAATATAATTTTTAATTGTTTTGCATAACTCCCCACGAAATATTGACTATGGGAATGAATGTTGCACAACTCCAGGTATTTTTATATAATTTTGATTTTATGCATAAAAATCGATACCATATAGAGCATATCGATAAAAAAACAAAATATTCTCATCATATTGACATCAAATATTGTCAATTAATTCAGTAAATCGGTTTTTCCTCCCTACTGTAAACTTACGATTTTTGGAGTTATGCACTTTTCACATTAGGCCGACGATTTGCAGCGTGTAATGTATTCAATCTTCCCTCTATCTTATTCCCTCAATTTCATAATATTTCTTCCCTCTTCCCTCAATTTTATAATATAAACCACAAAATTTAAATCTACTGTTTTATTTTTTTTCATAAATACTAGTGGGTACCTACCTATATTCCTTCTTTTGTTAGATTCGATATAATGTGTTGATTCTGCTGGACGTTTGGATGTTCCTGCTTTACTTTCGTAATCATCTGGAACTCCAACTATGTCAGACTCCTTACCTTTGAAATAAAAGCATATTAGCTGATTTCATTTATTACACATTTTAATAATAAATTACCTTCAATAAAAATTTCTTCTGAGATAGGCTCTATTACCTCTAGTTCGTATTTATCCTGGACTTCTTCCTCTTGACTGTCTGCTTCAAAACCCACCTCTAATACATTAGCAGCACCTTTGACAGTAATCCAGGACAAAATCGCCAGCAACTTTTCCTCAATCGGAGTAAGTTTCTTTCCATCAGGTTCTCCACCACCTGTCCTTTTTTCCGATCTTACACATTCTCTAGCTTTTTCCTTAGTATTACTTTTCCAGTCGATAAATGTCTAAGATAATAGTTAATCTATTACTACTGATTACTAACTATTACTACTACATTCCAATTGAAAAATAAATTTGATTTGCTTTATTTATGGAAAAAAGTAAGTACTAAGCTACTAACTTAGTACTTACTTTTTTCCAGTGAGCCTTTATTTTATGTGGAGCAGTGCCCATAGCATTTAAAGATGTTGTTAATTCGTCCCACAATTTTTCAACTACATTATTATTTGCCTCGCTCGGTTTTGTTTTCCCATGTACCATTATTTTATGTTGCGATATAAAATCTACCATGAAATTCAGTTGTTCCTGGGATTCTTTTCTTATTAGGAGTTGTTCCAGACATAATTCACAGTTTATTCTCACCAACGTATAAAATACAAATGAATTTAGTTAAAAGTGCAAGGCTCCTAAATATATGTTATAAACAAAGATATAGGATCTTACCTGTATGATTCTAAGAAACACAAATGCCTTTTCATAACGGGATTCCCACTCTGCATATTACCATATGATTACGATTAGCACTATTGCATAAACATTCCTATTTCTTTATTTTTATTCATTTATAGTTGCAATAAAAGTTAGGTTAAGAGGATCCAGGTGCCGCATTTTGAACGTCAGTTAGTTACTAAGGACGATAATCGCTTAGCACAACGGCGTTGCCAGTTTGTACCAGCCGCGTCATATCGAAGTGTGGGATTTCGATTTAAAATGATGTCGATCTGTAACTCCCTTACAGAATGCCAAAAACTAATGCTATCGACATCGGACATTTCGATTTGTGAAGATTTCGATTCGATGCACTCATTTCGACTGAAGTTACAGAATAGGGCTGAATAACAGTAACGAGTAATAACAATAAACAACATAAGCCTAATAAAAACAAATAAAAGTCAATATTAATACAGTAACACAATAGAGTAACACAATTTTATTTATTTACACGTAACGTAATTAAATATTTTCCACGTAACCACCACCATTCTGAATACACATTTGGCATCGCTTTATAAAATTGCTTCTCACCCTTTGAAATATATCACCATTTTGGTTTAATTCCTCAATTTTTACACGTATGCATTCTTTTAACTCATTCATATTATCAAAAACCCCAGTTTCGTATATATCTTGTTTTATCGTACCCCAGAGAAAAAATCCATAGGTGTTAAGTCCGGACTTTTAGCGGGCCAATGTATAACACCGTGCCTTCCTATCCAAATAGGATATTTTCTGTTTAGGTATTCGGTGACGTTCCTTGCAGAGTGTGGTAGTGCTCCATCCTGCTGCCAAATAACAGATCTGTTGTCCACTAAATTAATATTATCTAAATAATTTGCAACTGGATGTTGAATACTGCAACTGAATATCCACATAACGTTGTGCATTTAAGGGCCCATTTATAAATACAGGACCTACAATAGCATCCTTGTGGATGCCACACCACACGTTTACAGTTTGGTATCCTTGTTTTTTTATTTTTTTTACAATGTGTGGATTTTCCGCTGCCCAGTAATGTGCATTTTTTCTGTTAAAAATCCCTGCAGTAGAAAAACTGCTTTCGTCAGTCCAAAAGACATGACTTAGAAACTCATCATCTTCCTCTATTCTATCAAGTATGTCTCTGCAGAAGATTAACCTGTCTTGAAGGTTGTTGTCGTCTAAATATTGAACGGGCAAAATACTATATGGTTTAAAATTATGGCGATGTAATATTTTTATCACACTTCTTTGTGATATATCCAATTCTACTGCTGCGGCATAGATTTGGATGGATTTTCAGCAAAATATAATAACGCGTTGAGTTCTGTGTCTTCTCCTGTTTTTGTTCTTCGCCTTTCCCTTTTCTTGTCTCTCAAAGATTCGGTATTCCTAAACTTTGCATAAATGTTTTTAAAACTATTTTTGGAAGGAGGTAGCCTTTCTCGAAATAACCTAACATACTCCCTCCGAGCAAGAGACTTATTCTTGTTGCACTGAATATAAATTTCAAGTAACTCTTTTCGCTCTTCCAATGAATATACCATTTTCAAAATAACTTGCTTCTTTACGAACACTACGTATTTTTTACGCTAATATCTAAGAGAGTGAACTACTATCTCACAAAAAACTGGATGACATCTGTCAACAAATAAACAATGCAAATATGCATTGTTTCCAGAGGTATCTTGATGTTCTTATTTTATAATTGACACCCGTAATGTGATAAGTTTTTAGTAATATCTTACGAACAGGTGCAGTGATTATATAACAATTACACATTTTTGGATTCAGAAAATTAAGGACATTATTTTGGTCTAAAAATATACGGGGTATTCCATTTAAAAAAATCATGTTTTATTTTCCACCCTGTATATTTTACGAGATTTTTAATATCTGTTCTCAGATTATAAAAATTCTTCAAAAACCGTGTCTACTCCTTTTTTGAATGAGTTAAATCGGCAAAGGATAAGTGAGATAAGGGGGTGTCAATCTTAAGAGACTTACCCGGTACATATTATTTTTGTTTCTTGTCGGAAATATGGCTACTAGCGAGCCACCCACTAAAAAATGGTAACCCGCTGAAAGCAGTACTTCATGAGTGGTGTGGAAACTTGTATTCAATATCAGCTGTGGTGTTGAAAATATGCATATAAAAACCTTCTACTTTCACCCCCCTAAAAAAAATGCCTACGCCAATGAAAAAAAATGTGTAGGTCAGGGTTGCCGGTCATTGAACTACACATACATATTAGAAGCTGTTATAGGTATTTTTTCTCCAAGTGCGCTGTGATATGAAGCATTATCCTTGAATTTTTAATGAAGGTTCTTCCAAGTTTGATAATAATTTTTGTTAAAATCATTTTTCCTATTTTGATTCTTTATTAATTGCATCATGGTAGTCAACACTCTTGGAAGTTGTAGAAAATACCAGATTAGCATTTTCCATAAATCCGTTTTTGGTTCCAGCGCACAGTGCTGGGTCTACAAACAAAAAAAGAACTGCGAATTCTCGGGTAGTCTTTTTCATCGTAAAGTAGACAAGACAGTATTTCTAGAAATAACCCAGTCGGTTAGTAAAAAAATGCTTTACCTTGCAAAAATTCCCGTCAGCAATTTTATTGCTCTAACATTTATAGGGGGATCACGGGAAATCTAAATTCAAAATGTCGACCAAATTCCGTTGGTGCGTTAGCCGCCATGTTGAAAATGACTTTTTTTTTGCTCAAATCTCGACCACTTCCAACTTTTCAACAAATAACTTATGTGGTAAATTTGATTCTCTGCAATTTTTATTGTGCTATCGATATTTTTCGAATTAAGCGGGAAAAAAGTAGTAAAGTATAATTATCGATTATTGTATAGAATTTCCTACAATTTTGATCTTTACGACTTTTTCTCTAGAACCAATATCGTTCCCCACCTGCTGGTGACACGTGGGATACCACAGTATAAGTACAGAACAGAGAGCTTTCTCTTCTGTGGTATAATTAAATAACAATAGTATACTGTGGTGATACGCTGCGCTTCCGTATACAGTGTGGTCCAACTTTTACCTGAATAAATTTCAGAATCGATAGATAATCGACAAATAATGTGAGTTTGGTTAATAAACTATATGCGAAAAATGCCTCGTTACAAAGTTACAGGGTGTTAAAGTTTAAGAAAAAAAGTGGCGTATCTGTATTTTCATTAAAAATATCGCAATCGGTACCCGTACGCACGCCACTGGTGGAAATAAAAATAATATTATTACATGAAAAAATGAACTTAGATTACCTCTCTACACGTACCAAATTTCATTTAAATATCGTAAAAGTATTATAATATTGTAAAAATAGGTTCTGAGACAACTGATTTTTATTTAATGGTTTTAGCAAATTATGGTCAATGTACACATTAAACTTATTACATCTATACATGATTAAATGCTAGAATAAAATTATTTATCGTGGTGTGAAATATATGTTTATATATTTTATAGAAATTTTTCTGTACGAAAGACACATAACTGCGAGCATTATATATTCAGTGGACAACATGTCGATGCGTGCGACGAAATGTATAGTAACTCACATTTTCAACCTTTCGAGACAACTCGTTTTAAAGTTTCAGAAACACTGGAAATTCAGATTTGGTACATAGCAAATGTTATTTTTCACATTTTTAATAATTTAATTACTGCTTACTTACCTTTTTCAACACAGTATTTTCCAAAAATATATATGTTGTTGATTGAGATTTGTTATAATAATTATAATAATTAATTACAACTTAATGGTTCAATTTTATTAGCCGAAGGACCAGTCAACTAACGTTGACAAAAACATAGGGGGGAAGTTGAATATAAGGGGGAAATTGAAAGTGCTAAATACCTTTCTGTGTTGTCTTCTATACGCTGGAGGCCTCCTGGTATCTTCAGGTGGAACCAGGTGAATCGTTGCACAATAGGGTAACAGCACTGGTATTATGGATGGGTTAAAGGGTAGTTGAGGTGGAGTAATAATGTTTCAATAACAATTATTATTTTCGCGTGTAATACGACGAGTTGAAAGTAGGTGTGAATAGGATGAGTGTCAATGGGCAACTATGGTTTTAAAACAAAAGGGGATGAAGTTATTTTCTGAACAATATACTATTAAAAAACATGAGATTCTATAGTTTTCGTTTAAAAAAATATGATAATTGTTTTAATATATCATCAAATAAACTTATTGCAATAATTTTGACCTTGGTTTTGAATTATTATGACCAATAGGTGTTTTTGAGGTGTGTTTTGTTTCTCCCTTGACATAATTTCAGACAATTTAAGATCATGAGACGTATCACTATTGTCATTATCAGAAGGCACGTATTCAAGAGTCAGATGGAGATGAAGGAAACTATTGTAACTCAAGTTATTATGTTGTTATTGTAAGGAACAAGGTCCGACGAAAAATATCCCAAGTCAAGATACAATAATTCTACGGATATGTATGAAAGTTATGACATACTATATTTAAAACAACGAGAATATAAAAAAACATTAGTGGAGAATATAAAAAACAATTGAGATACTTTATTTTTGTGAGAAAAGAATCTGTAAGTACGGTTCGAACGGGTACCCTAACTCACAATTGAAAAAATATGAGTTACTAGACTTTTCGTAGCACGCTTCGATGTGTTCTCTGATATGTGTAGTATTCTCTCTCACTTTACCATACCTACGACTGTTTCATACACTATTTTCTATATTACAAACATATAGGTATTTACTGTATTATACCTACTAATTGCAGGTATATTTTTGCAGAGAAATTAGATGGTTGATTGAAACTTCCGCTTCTTTACAAGAAATATGGGAATATTCTGCCTGCAAATTAGTTCTTAGGTTGGACGTCCCTAAAGATATGTATGTGTATCCCGATGAAGTAGCAGACTTTAACTATACAAATGGGGTAAGTAGGTGTAATTGTATTAGATACTCGCGGTACTGAAAAAAACAAATTAAATATGTGCATACACACACATTAGCTTTAAGGTTCTTTGCTATTTATATTTATTTTGTGAAAAGTAATCTTGGGTTTGTGGCATTTCATTACATAGAGAAATAAACAAATAGACGAATAACAAGGAAGATACACTTACCAGTCCTATATCTGGACATACACATGGAAACGAACTACTTAGAAGTTGTACAAGTTCTTTCACCTTCATTGAGGATCTCCAGAGTGGTGCACGACCTGTTTCATTGACGATTTATACTTGAATTTAAAATATTATTACTCCAATACTTGCAGTGACGTTTTATGACATCAGTGTTTGACGGAACTCAAATTCATAGAATACACGAGCCTAGTCTACTATTTAATTTGTTCTATTTGAACATATTATATATAAAAGCATTAGGCATACGGTTATCCAGAAGATGTTAAACTTTAAAATGCATAAAATCTTGTAAAACCTATTGAAAACAACTACTTTCTTAGCTATGTGCTAGAGAATATTGAATTACATATATAATAGAATTCTGAAGCATTCAAAGAGGGAGTGATACAGAACTTGCTTGCTTAGTCAAAACTAAAATCATTTGTTGGTCTTATGTATTAATTGTTTTTCGAAAATCCGAAAAAATTCGAAAAATATATGTAATTCAATATTCTCTAGCGCATAGCTAAGAAAGTAGTTGTTTTCAGTAGGTTCTTCTGGATAACTGTATGCCTAATGCTGTTATATATAATATGTTCAAATAGAACAAATATAAATAGCAGACTAGGTTTGTGTATTCTAAGACTTTTGAGTTCCGTCAAAAACTGATATCATAAAACGTCACTGCAAGTGTTGGAGTATTAATAAATATATATATATATATATATATATATATATATATATATATATATATATATATATATATATATATATATAAGTATATACAGGGTGAGTCAGTTTTTTGTAGACAAACTTTAACAGGGGATAGAACGCACGTTTTTAAAAAGAAAAGTGCCTATAAATATATGGCCGATCTAGCTTCCTAAGGAAGATACAAGGTGTTAAAGTTTCATTTTTTTTTACATTAATGTGTAATATTTTCTGAACGGAATGATATATTCACTAAATATTTTACACATATCTTAACCTGCATAGGATCAACATGTTGTATTGTTCCTGTCGAAAATACTATAGTGGATGTTACTTTTTTCGGGTACTTCGGATAT
Source organism: Tetropium fuscum (assembly GCA_964058915.1). Classification (NCBI taxonomy): domain Eukaryota; kingdom Metazoa; phylum Arthropoda; class Insecta; order Coleoptera; family Cerambycidae; genus Tetropium; species Tetropium fuscum. The sequence continues at coordinate 24,947 of CAXKVY010005671.1, read as the reverse complement.
TCTGCATAATGGAACTTTTTTTTCGTACGCCACTGACATTATCTGATACATATTTCTAAAATAACGGCCCCTTAGTAACAATTTTGATCTCTTGTAATTTTGCTCTAACTACGACAGTTTTAGAGATATTGGCCGTTGTTTCTCTGACAGTGTAATGTCGTTATTATATTTTTTTTCTCGAATTTTCTTTATGACTTATAAACGAACGCTTGGATTTTTTCATGTTTGGGGGATAATGCCTATTAATTAAGGCGCATAAAACAAGCGGTAAGAATGTTCAAAAACTTGCACAGTGGCGTGGTGGAAGGGGTGCTCCACCCCTTTCGTAAACAGAACATCTACGCCAAAGACTATTTAAAAAAAACTGTTATTTTCATTATCTACATACAGTTTAACAAAAATAATGTCCGTTCTTCCTGTGCGGTTCCTAGTTATTTTGATTTTTAGTGTTTGATGTGGTACTAAATTAACTAATTTATTTATTAGCAATAATAATTATCGGCTAAATATTTAATTCTTTCAACGAAACCTACCTAAATATGGTGTGTTAAGGATTCTAAAAAGCCCAAATCTCTTATTCTTTATCTTTTTCCAATGTAGTCAAAATAAATATTTGTTATATCAAGCCTTACTCAAATACAATACTTTTATATGTTGAAATCTGTTAAATTACAAATGTACTTACAATACAATAGATTATTGTGCAGTTGCCAAAAGTCTTAAAAATTTCCTTTAAGTTTTATTAAACTTGTGCATGTACCAATTTCTGTTTCAATTTTTGTTGTCGTTTGCTAAATAATTTCCATTTAAAACTAGCGTATTTGTAACTGTACGTAATAATTGCAACAAAATATTATACTCCTTGGAAAACAAGTAAGCATTATGTCATATTTTGAAACGACAGTTTGACGTATTACAAGTTTTTCTACAAACAATTTTGCTTCATCTTGAATATTTTCACTGTTATTAATTATTATTTTTAAGATTAAAAAGTTATTTTATGTGATTTGCCAGATTTTAATTAGTGTAACATGCCGTTTACATTTACAAATAGCGAACAAGCCGACATTCATTTTATTTATGGGTTCGCAAATGGGAATTCAAGATACGCAGCTAGGGAGTATCGAAGAAGATTTCAAAATAGACGACAACCTCATCATTCCGTTTTTGTGAGTATCCACCGTCGATTTGTTAACCAGGGTTTGAAAAATGTACCCGGGGGCCGACAGAACAACCGTGGACGAGATAGAGACCGTATATTGCGGGAATTTAATAGGAACCCAACGACAAGTACTCGACGTGCTGCTATTGCTCTTGGTATTTCCCAAAGTAAAATTTCCCGGGTTTTAAAACGGGATCACAGACGCCCATATCATTTTCAACCTGTTCAAGGTTTATGTCCAGGTGACGCTGAACGAAGACTTACTTATTGTAGGTGGGTTCTTAACTCCATTCAAAATAATAGGGATTTCTTATCCAATATACTGTGGACTGATGAATCTTGTTTTACTCGTCGTGGTATAGTAAATTTTCACAATCTGCATGTATGGGCACATGAAAACCCACATGCCATTCGACCACGAAGTTTTCAACATGAATTTAGTACAAATGTCTGGATTGGAATTTACGGCAACCACGTGTTTGGACCTTATTTCTTGCCACAACGTGTAAATTCAGAAAATTTCCTACAATTTTTAGAAGAACACCATGGTAATATATGGGAAGTCATTCCTTTGAATTTAAGAAGACAGTCTTGGATTCAACTTCATGGGTGCCCGGCCCATTATGGCAGAAATGTAAGAAATTGGCTAAACAATAACTATCCAGGGAGGTGGATAGGTCGTGGAGGTCCAGTGGCGTGGCCTCCCAGATCCCCCGATTTAACACCACTTGACTTTTTTGTGTGGGGATTCATTAAGGAAATAGTGTATACCACTCCGGTTAATACACTTGAGGAACTTCAAAATCGCATTAGAGATGCTTGCAATGAAATAAGGGTGCATCATTTAGTTAACTTAAGACGTTCTATGATACGTCGCAGTGAAATGTGTATTGAGAAGAACGGTTTACATTTTGAACAAAGTATCTAATTTTATGTATGTAGGTACTAGTGTTATTGTTATTAATTCTTGTAATTGTTATTTATAAATCATTATTGCTAACAATTGTTATTTATTCCACAATTATTATTGTTAATTAAATATTGCTATACATTCAAAAATGTTTATATCTCCATAAACATTAACATCAATGTTCATCTAATGTTTTTTTTGTAATTGTAATTACTTGGAAAGAGATAAAGAGATTTCGGCTTTTTAGAATCCTTAACAAACCATATTTAGGTAGGTTTCGTTGAAAGAATTAAATATTTAGCCGATAATTATTATTGCTAATAAATAAATTACTTAATTTAGTACCACATCAAACACTAAAAATCAAAGTAACTAGGAAACGCACAGGAATTTCGAAACAGAAGAAGGGACATTATTTTTGTTAAACTGTATGTAGATAATGAAAATGACAGTTTTTTTTAAATAGTCTTTGGCGTAGAAGTTCTGTTTACGAAAGGGGTGGAGCACCCCTTCCACCCCGCCACTGTGCAAGTTTTTGAACATTCTTACCGCTTGTTTTATGCGCCTTAATTAATAGGCATTATCCCCCAAACATGAAAAAATCTAAGCGTTCGTTTATAAGTCATAAAGAAAATTCGAGAAAAAAAAATATTTTAACGACATTACACTGTCAGAGAAACAACGGCCAATATCACGAAAACTGTCATAGTTAGAGCAAAATTACAAGAGATCAAAATTGTTACTAAGGGGCCGTTATTTTAGAAATATGTATCAGATAATGTCAGTGGCTTACGAAAAAAAAGTTCTATTATGCAGAATAGTCGAAGTACCCGAAAAAAGTAACATCCACTATAGTATTTTCGACAGGAACAATACAACATGTTGATCCTATGCAGGTTAAGATATGTGTAAAATATTTAGTGAATATATCATTCCGTTCAGAAAATATTACACATTAATGTAAAAAAAAAAAAAATTTTAACACCCTGTATCTTCCTTAGGAAGCTAGATCGGCCATATCTTTATAGGCACTTTTCTTTTTAAAAACGTGCGTTCTATCCCCTGTTAAAGTTTGTCTACACAAAACTGACTCACCCTGTATATATATATATATATATATATATATATATATATATATATATATATATATATATATATAACTTATATATAAGTATATATATATATAACTTATATATATATATATATAAGTATTTATATATATATATATATATATATATATATATATATATATATATATATATATATATATATATATATATATATAAGTATTTATATATATATATATATATATATATATATATATATATATATATATATATATATATATATATATATATATATATATATATATATATCTATATATATATATATATATATATATATATATATATATATATATATATATATATATATATATATATATATATATATATATATATATATATATATATATATATATATATATATATATATATATATATATATATATACACACGTATTTAAGCAACGTTGTCACCTACAAAATACATATACAGTGAACGTACTTCCCTCATATATACCGTACTTACCTCCGAAATTGGAGGTAAGTACGAATCCCATAGAAATCTTTCAGTACCGGTCATTACTACGTCATATCTATCCATCCGAAAAAAACTGCCGGGAGGTGACTCCGATTGATATATGTCCTCAGATTTGGTGGCTGACTTCAGCGCTTCGCCACCAGCGCTAGTGTCGTTTTATGCTTTGGAAAGAGCCAAACATACTTCCCTCCGGCTATATATATAATCAACGTACTTCCCTCCGGCTAGATATATAGTCAACGTACTTCCCTCCAGCTATATATATAATCAACGTACTTCATTCCAGCTACATACTCCTATAATCAACTTCCCTCCGGTTAATGGTTTATAATACAAATATTATATGGTATATCTATTTCCCTCCATTTTGATTCGCGCTTAATTTTAGGTAAATACGTTATGCTGACAAACAGTCAAAGTGTTTGCTGTGTTTTATTGTTTTAAAATATTCAAAATGAGTGCTAGAAGCAAGTTATTGTTAAAATTAGCTCAAGCCAAAAGAACAGGTAAGTCCCGTTAAGCACATATTTATTATCAGTAATATAGTGATATATTTTTTAATGATATAAGCAAACAAATAAAGACGTTTTACTAGAATAAAATGTTTTAGCATGGGATTCCCATGGAATTTTAACGTGATTCCCTTGCTAAAAATTTCATGGGGGCAGGGGGTGGGGGTAACTGGGTGGAGTGGGGGGGTTGAGTTTGGTATGTCTGAATAGTTTTTTCAAAAATATTGAACCCCTATTTTTTCGTTTTCCGATACGACGCTTATTTTTCTAAATATTTGACCGTCCCGGGACTTTTGCTTTTTTGCTTCCGCTTTATTATTTTTAGACCGTCGATTTGAGCGACATATACCCGGTATACAAAAAAAAGTTTAGGACAAAAAGTTCTTATTTTTCATCGTAGAATCGGACTCTGCAATAAAAGTTGGGGATTGCTATTTTAAATTCGGGAGTTACCCCCACCCCCGCCCCAGTGGGTGGGGTGGGGGGGTTGGAGTTTGGTATGTCTGATTAGTTTTTTCAAAAATATTAAACCTTTTTTTTTTGTTTTCCGATACGACGCATATTTTTCTAAATATTTGACCGTCCCGGGACTTTTTTGACACCCATAACTGAATCAAAAGTTCTAAGGTGCTCTTTAACTGTCCCACAATTCAAGGAGTTATAATTAAACATTTTTGGATGCCTCTATTTATCACGGTGTCCATTTATCCAGTGGTAATGATTTTCGATACATAAAAAATCATAGTATGCCTTGAAAATTAGAATTAAAATATGCAAATTTGTGTCAGGATATACTTTTTGGTGCTCTATATAATAAAATAGTTATTTATGCAACAAGTGTGTAAAGTTACTTTTTTTGACGAATGTGAATTTTATCACAAGAGCCGTAGGCGACTTCGACAATCACATGAGTCAAAAAAGGGACTTTACACACCAGTTGCATACAAAATTTTCTCTACTATCAAGCTTCGTTATCAAAAAACAGCCAAAAACATATTTTATTTACGCTCTAGTGCGTAAAGTATTTTTCTTTATGTACCGTATTTATCTTCACGCACTAGTGCTTAAAGAGTTTTTCTTTACGCCCTAGTGCGTAAAAAGTTTAACTTTACGCACTATACAGAGTGCGTAAAGTGCGTACTTTAAGCACTTATTATATAATCAAATAATTTTTGACATCAGTTGAAAAATGTGCATTTTACAGAGGCTATTGTGTTATTTTAAATGGGTCACACTCTATGAATATGTTAACGTCATATTAACAATTCTCATGTTCTGGGATTTAATTATTTAAAAGTTGTACTAAAGTATTAAAAGTATTTTTAGTTCTAAAAATGCCAATGAAAGTTTTAGGGCCAGTTGTAGTTCACTATTAGTTCAGTGGATCTTAGTTTAAATAACTAGGAGATGATTATTGAAACAATTCTATTTTATTCTGTAACTATGCATGGTAGTAGAGCTCAGTTCAGTTGAATTAATGGTAAACTAGAATTATACAACTGACCCTTTAATGGTGTTAATTTTTGCATTAAAAATGACATGTAATTGACATGTAATTTCAATTTTCTTTTATAATCACCCGAAGTCCTAAATACAGTCATATTCCAATTTGATAAAAGGGAGATGTAATAGTTATTAAGGTATCAATGGTGATATAAAATATTGGTCCGAGGTAGATTGTACAGCTGAGGGCCTCTGGCCCGAGAGGGCGTACGTCGACCGAGGGCGACATTATATCCTTATATCACCCATCGTGCCTTAAACGTTTAATGTCCTATCGGTATGTTATTTAACTTAGTTTTAATTTTTTTATACTAATCAATATTTCCGTACATTACGACATTACTTATGCATTCATTACGTACATTACGACGGTACCACAATTGTGTGAAGTGATGGATACATAAAATTTTCATTTACCCATCAGTTCACTTGTTTTAAAGTGAACTTTTTTATTGTTAATAGTTAATTATTAATAATGCAGTTTTTTATTTTTTAGCATCAAATAAAAATTTTGAACATGAGGAATGTGAGGATGAATTTCTTCCACTTAAAAAACAGAAACTAGGCAACATAAAAAAACAAGGTACATATATATTTTAAAACATACATCTAAAATAAAGTCACTATATTTGCAAACCGATTATTTGCATTGTTTAAATGTAATTTTGAACAGCCCATTTAGGACCTCTTGCCCATCTGGAAAATTATTTTGCGATAACCTGGCATTGAAATTTTGTAACCACTTTATGACTTTAGTAATAAAGAAATAAGAGAAATCATTTGGAGGTTTCATTCTAAATTGTTTTCCTAGCAACCACTTCTTTAGCAAATATTGAATTGTTTGCACATAATTCTGTTCAAAACACTTGTACCTACTTGGCACATATCTTGTTACATCCTCTTTTATAAAAATATAGCATAAATAACACAATCTTTTAATATTTACTTTTCTTGTGCATTGTTTTTATTTGACTTTATTTTGTAGCTTGGTCTGCTGAAGAAATTTCCACAATTAAGAGGAATTTTAAAACATTTGTGGCGAAAGGATGTTATCCTTTAAGTTCTCAAATAAAAGAATTTATTAAGCAGAAAAACTCAAAGAGAAGTGCCCATGATAAAAGCCAAAATACAGCACCTCATAAACCACAGAAAACATTAATCTTTTTTTAATATACCATTTTATTTTTTATATTATGTAAGTGGCGGTTGGTGGACTTTGAAGTGTCTATATTTCGAAAATTGTAACACACACCAAATGTGTGTAAGAAATGCGGTAAAATGGCTTGTTCGCCACTTTACACAGAGCTGATCACGATTACTACTTGGATGGGTCCAAAATTTAAACTAAATTATATTTTAAGTGGTATTAGGCTTGTATACAATGATGTTCAAGCAAAACAATGTCCGGCAATATTTACGAAATATTTTTTTCAAATTCGCGATTGCCTCCCCATGTATCTCCAAAAGCAATTGCAAGATTTTCGTGTAGTATTTTTTTCGTAAACAATAGGAAAATACAAGAATCCCCTTTTTTGGTTAGTATAAAATTTCACTTTCTTCTTTCTTCAAAGATAATATTTTGAAATGTCACAAAATAGAAATTCGCCGTTTATTTAAAATCGATTTGTGTATAACTTTAAGGAGAGTTCTTTTGTTAAAAATAAAAAACGGGTTCTTATATTTATCCGTTGATTACGAAAAAAAATATTTCACATAAATCGTATGATCCGTTTTGAAAATACCTAGCAGCAACCGCCATTTGGAAAAGAATATTTTGCAACTATTGCTGGACATTATTTTGCCTATCCAGTATTGTATACGATCCTAATAGTCATTACTGAAAATATAATTTCGATCCTTTATTATCGAAATATAGACACTTCAAAATCCACAGGGGCTGCTGGTATGTAGGTTATATTAAATGCATTTTAAATAGGTATATTTATGTAACTTCAATTTTACAATAAATATGTTTGCATTAATAACAGTTTTATTCAGTAATATAAAATAAATAATAATAATAAAACACAGTACTGAAATTGGTATTTTAAAATAGTTATTGCACTGCAGTACTAAGAAGTATATTTTATCAACGTAACATCTCTTATTAAATGTAGAACGGACTATCCTTGCCAGTAACAATATAGAGGTAACAAAGTGCTTAGATCTTCACTAAAGCATATATAACTTGGAGGTAACAACGAATTGCCTTTCGGAAAATATATATAAATTTTTTATCAGAAATAATTACCCCTCTCTTGAAAAACCTGTGTAATACATTCCCCTTCCCTCATATATGCAAAATGTTTGTTTTTAAGTGAAAGCATTATCCCGGAGGTTAGTCCGCCTCGGGTTTTACCCGGAGGGAACAAAGATCTTTATATACATATATATATATATATATATATATATATATATATATATATATATATATATATATATATATATATATATATATACATATATATATATATATATATATATATATATATATATATATATATATATATATATATATATATATATATATATATATATATATATATATATATATATATATATATACATATATATATATATATATATATATATATATATATATATATATATATATATATATATATATATATATATATATATCCAGGGTGAAAATTGGATTTTTTTCGAGAATTTTCGAAGAAACAATTAATACATACAACCAACAAATGATTTTAGTTTTAACTAAGCAAGCAATTTCTGTATCACTCCCTCTTTGAATGCTTCAGAACTCTATTGTATATATAATTCAATATTTTCCCGCATATAGTTGGAAAAAGTAGTTGTTTTTCAATAGGTTCAACAAGATTTTATGCATTTTAAAGTTTAACATCTTCTGGATAACTGTATGCCTAATGCTTTTATATATAATATGTTCAAATAGAACAAATATAAAAGTAGACTAGGTTTGTGTATTCTAAGAATGAGTTCCGTCAAAAACTAATGTCATAAAACGTCACTGCAAGTGTTGGTGTATTGGTAATTTAAATTCAAGTATGAATGATCAATGAAATAAATCGTATACTGCTCTGAAGATCCTCAAGAAAGGTGAAAGAACTTGTACAACTTCTAAGTGGTTCGTTTTCATGTGCATAGTAATTCATTTCCGTATGTGTGTCCAGATATAACACTGGTAAGTGTGTTTTCTTTCTTATTCGTCTATTTGCTTATTTCTATGTAATGAAATGCTACAAACCCAAGATTACTTTTCACAATATATATATATATATATATATATATATATATATATATATATATATATATATATATATATATATATATATATATATATATATATATATACCGGGTGACACAGGAGACATGTAACGCTCTGTAACTTTACTATTTAAAAAGTTAAAATTTTCAACTTTGGGAGAGTTGTATATTACATAATTGTCCTTTTTTTAGCATATCAAACATTTCCTTAAACTTCCGGTTTAAGCGGAAGTGACGCAAACTTTGTTATTTTAAATGGTACCCTGTATATTTTTTTTGCCCATCTGATTCGTCTTTAAATTCTCTTTTCAACCATGTATCGCACCATGGCATTTGTTTTTAAACTGACAGTTAATAATCATTTTATTGTATTAAGCATAGGTGGCCATGATATGAACCTTGGCAGATATTGATGCTTAGTGTGCCGTGACATCGAAAGACTTCTGGTACGCAACTCATATATTTGTGGCTCATATTTTTTTGGGCATAATCAGTAGCTGAACAGACTAACTAGATCTTTCTTATTTAAAAGAAAAAATCTTTAAACAACCAACGATATTATAAAAACTTAGATAGGAACTCCATTTTTTTATTTGACCTACTTAAGAAATACTTATTTATCTTTTATTTTCGGCCATTACAATTGCTGTAACTATCCCATTTTGCTTTCTTCATTAAAATTAGTATCGATAATTATTGCATAGTAATGAACATTGTTACTACCTACTGTAACAAAAATATTTAGTTAGGCAGGCCATGGAAAAGAAATAAAATGAAAAAAGACGCGTCATTTTGGTTTGACAATTAAGAATTGTTTACTTGACAACGATTTAAGTATTTATTGTTAAATTATACCTAAGTTAGCGCGTTTTAAATAGTATTTTTATCATGTATTCAAGAAATGAAAAAGTAGATATGCTATTAATCTATGGCGAATGTAAAAAAATAGCAGACATGCTGCTCAGTTATATGAAGAAAGATTTCCCGAAAGAAATCATCCACCGTACAACTATTTTGGAAGAGTTGAACAGCAATTCAGAAGAGAACCAAATGTACCTGGAAATAATTTTATTATCGATGAAGAATCGAAAATCAATGTATTGGCAATTGTCGAGGCAGATCCCACAATTTCGATAAGACATATTGAGGACCAAATCGGTGTAAATCGGGAATCAGCTAGACGCATGTTGAGGAAACATAAATTTAAATCATACAAGTACCAAATACACCAGCATTTATACGAAAATGATTTTCAAAGAAGATTGGACAATTGTAATTGGTTTTTCAACAGACACAATGTGGACAATAATTTTCATAAACGAATTTTATTTTCCGACGAATGCAGGTTTACTAATTTGGGATTATTCAATCGTAACAACACTCGTTATTAGGCACAGGAAAATCCCAGAATTATGAAAGAAAGTGCATATCAGGAGCGATTTAGTTTTAATGTATGGTTGGGGGGTACGTGGCAGAAGAATTATTGGGCCAATAATTTTTGACGGACCATTAAATGGAGAAAGATATTTGGAATTTTTGCAAAACCAGATCGAAGATTTTTTGGAAGAACTGCCACTTAATGTTGACCCAATAATGTTTCAACAGGATGGGGCTCCACCACATAACTGCAGAGTAGTAGTTTACCTAAATGAAAGGTTTGGAGATAACTGGATGGGAACAAATGGACCCGTAAGATGGCCTGCAAGGTCACCGGACCTTACGCCGCTCGATTTTTTCATATGGGGCCACCTCAAGGAAAAAGTTTATAGGACTCCACCAACAAACCGAGAAGACATGGAAATGAGAGTCAGAAGAGCCATTAATGGGATTATTGAATTACAGTTAGATAACATGTTTAGAGCTACCGTCACAAAAACTCGATTGTGCAAAGATAATAACGGACAACATTTTGAGCACCTGAGTAAAAAATATTTTTTGTATTTAGTGTTTCAGTAAATCTTTTATTTTAATTTCATTCCTTCGATATAAAAATGTATTCCTTAGTGTAATGGTTTTTCATTATTTTTTTCAAATGTTTTTTATTTATTAAATAATTCCTTTTACCTTCTTTTATTTTGTTTTTATCGCCTGCCTAACTAAATATTTTTGTTACCGTAGGTAGTAACAATGTTCATTACTATGCAATAATTATCGATACTAATTTTAATGAAGAAAGCAAAATGGGATAGGTACAGCAATTGTAATGGCCGAAAATAAAAGATATATAAGTATTTCTTAAGTAGGTCAAATAAAAAAATGGAGTTCCTATCTTAGTTTTTATAATATCGTTGGTTGTTTAGAGATTCTTTCTTTTAAATAAGAAAGATCTAGTTAGTCTGTTCAACTATTGATTATGCCCAAAAAAATATGAGACACAAAGTTGCGTACCAGAAGTCTTTCGAGATCACGGCACACTAAGCATCAATATCTGCCAAGGTTCATATCATGGCCACCTATGCTTAATACAATAAAATGATTATTAACTTTCAGTTTAAAAATGGTGGCATACATGGTTGAAAAGAGAATTTAAAGACGAATCAGATGGGCAAAAAAAATATACAGGGTACTATTTAAAATAACAAATATTTGCGTCACTTCCGCTTAAACCGGAAGTTTAAGGAAATGTTTGATATACTTAAAAAAAGGACAATTATGTAATATAAAACTCTCCCAAAGTTGAAAATTTTTACTTTTTAAATAGTAAAGTTACAGAGCGTTACATATATATATATATATATATATATATATATATATATATATATATATATATATATATATATATATATATATATATATATATATATATATATATATATATATATATATATATATATATATATATATATATATATATATTTTGTGAAAAGTAATCTTGGGTTTGTAGCATTTCATTACATAGAAATAAGCAAATAGACGAATAAGAAAGAAAACACACTTACCAGTGCTATATCTGGACACACATACGGAAATGAATCACTATGCACATGAAAACGAACCACTTAGAAGTTGTACAAGTTCTTTCACCTTTCTTGAGGATCTTCAGAGCAGTATACGATTTATTTCATTGATCATTCATACTTGAATTTAAATTACCAATACACCAACACTTGCAGTGACGTTTTATGACATTAGTTTTTGACGGAACTCATTCTTAGAATACACAAATCTAGTCTACTATTTATATTTGTTCTATTTGAACATATTATATATAAAAGCATTAGGCATACAGTTATCCAGAAGATGTTAAACTTTAAAATGCATAAAATCTTGTTGAACCTATTGAAAAACAACTACTTTTTCCAACTATATGCGGGAAAATATTGAATTATATATACAATAGAGTTCTGAAGCATTCAAAGAGGGAGTGATACAGAAATTGCTTGCTTAGTCAAAACTAAAATCATTTGTTGGTTGTATGTATTACAACGTCACTGCAAGTGTTGGTGTATTGGTAATTTAAATTCAAGTATGAATGATCAATGAAATAAATCGTATACTGCTCTGAAGATCCTCAAGAAAGGTGAAAGAACTTGTACAACTTCTAAGTGGTTCGTTTTCATGTGCATAGTGATTCATTTCCGTATGTGTGTCCAGATATAGCACTGGTAAGTGTGTTTTCTTTCTTATTCGTCTATTTGCTTATTTCTATGTAATGAAATGCTACAAACCCAAGATTACTTTTCACAAAATAAATATGAATAGCAAAGAATTTCAAAGCTAATATATATATATATATATATATATATATATATATATATATATATATATATATATATATATATATATATATATATATATGTATATATATATATATATATATATATATATATATATATATATATATATATATATATATATATATATATATATATATATATATATATATGTATATATATGTATATATATATATATATATATATATATATATATATATATATATATATATATATATATATATATATATATATATATATATATATATATATATTTATTTATATATATTTATATATATATATATATATATATATATATATATATATATATATATATATATATATATATATATATATATATATATATATATATATATATATATATTTATGCATATGTTGTTGCAGGTGTTAATACACATAATAGGGAACGTTAATATAGAGGTACCTGCTCACATGGCTCACAAACATACGGTACACATTTTCTTGAATAACAGTACTAGTAACAGTCTATCAATTGATGTACCTATACATGTAAGATATCAGAGAAGTCAAATGGATGGTGGGTAAGTACAAGGTCCCTTAAATTACTAAGTTGCCTCGCAACGGCATAGGGGAACTGCTACGTCATCTTTGGGCTGGCTGACTTGCCGTCTATCGATAGATTGTTCGGCCTATAATAAACAATTATAACAATACAATGTTTAACTAAAACCATTGAACGAGGGACCGCTCTACGCTAAAAAAAATAGATACTTATCACAATCGTATTTATAGTGCACCTAACATATTCTGTACAAAGATGACGTCACTATAGTTACGAGAAAACCTGTTCCTTCAATGTTACTTTCGATAATTGTAAATATTCTTGGAAATTTCGTTTTTATATTTGGAATACCGATTTTAATAAACGTATCGCATTCTCCAACATATTCGGTAGTCTATATACTGATTAATCACCCTTTCTGCAACCTCCGGTTATTGCTACAAGTAAAGCAACATAATCTGACTAAACATTTGCTTCTTTAAGAATTCTACTACTAAAATCTTTCTTGGTTAAATTTATTGATATACCTCTTAAAAACTATAAAATGCATAATTGCTAATTACTAAATTTGAATTAATAAAAATGATTGTTCGCAGCGTCGATTAATGACTAATACCTAGTTGGAGGTTTGAAAACTTTTGCTTCGTTATAATAATAGACAAGAAGAACTGTTTCTGATATTTTTTGAGATCCGATTTTTTGTGAAATCGGTATAACTATTCGAGTACCTAATCTAATAATATGTTATACTAATTATTATTAAAATAAAATGGATTATGTCTAATCAAACTTGCCAAGCAATGACTCTTGTCGTAGGGTTGCACTTGGTGTTGATAGTAAGGAGGAAATGCCAAAGGATTTGCAACAAAACGCCGTTTTCATTATTTGGAATACATTATTTTTTGAACCCGTCGCCTAATTTAGATCGTCCTTTTTTTAACTTGTAGGAAATTTTGTAGTGAATTCGCTGAACTATTTAAATTTGTTGTTTAATCAAAAAATTACATACATACAGGCTGTACCAATGACGATAGTTTTTTTCTCAAACATTGAAACACTCTAAGGGATATATCAGACACAAATACTGTAAACCACAATAAAATTGATTATTACATAGCCTAATGCTTTCTTAACATTTCCCTTTTTTATTCGCTTTGATATCTCCATTTTTAATGCAAATAGAGAGATTTTAAAATCATCATGTTTGGTAGCCTTTTAATTAAAAAAAGAATTAAGTAGGCCAGAAAACTAGCACTGGAAATAAAGTTGGATTTTACGTTTTTATTTTAAATTAACGCATTAACATCTAAAATTTCAACTTGAATTTAAAGAAAGAAAAAAACAAAAACAAACAAATTAATGTTTACTTCTCACTACAGCTTCACATCGTCGCACAGTGGGCCAAATCGCTAATCCAGATGGAAAAAAATTATTTAAATACAAAATGCGTTTTTGGTTGAAATGTTGCATTTAAAATATACATCGCGTTATGCATACTCATATTAAACTGAAAAAATCGTTACATTGCATAAACAGGGTGATACATATTTGGAAAGGTTAACTTACACGCGATTTGCAACATTAATTACAAGAAAAATTGCACAAAATTAGTCAAAATAAATATTACGTAGAATAAAATAGCCCAAGAGCATGCAGGTTATAGGTATACAGGGTGTTTTCTAAGGTGTACTTTCCTTTCAGCTAAAAGATAGAAGCTAGATAGAAGTTTTTAACAAGTTATAGGTAAAACAAAATGGATTTTTGGTGGCAAATGTAAGCAAGAAAAACCGTTACACTAGATATACAGGGTAATATGTATTTAAAAAGCTTAGACACGATTCGCCACATCAATTAAATATGTAGGTACAATAAAAAATTGAATAATAATACAGGTAGACAAAATAAATGTTACGTAGGATAACGTAGCTTAAGTGTATGTAGGTTACATACAGGGTGTACATAACAGGTTAAATTTATTAATTCTTGGCACTTTTTGAACGCACAACCAAAAAGTTAACTCAAATTTGACGTTATGTATTTTCGACAATTTTTGTTCGTTTTGGTCGATTTTTTTTTCAAATTGTAGGTTTTTCTCTTAGGAATATCACTGTCTTAGTTGTTTTGGTAAAACGAATGATTTTGATATTATACCAGGTGCTATAAAAATGTTATGTTTTTTTCCGAAATTTCAAAACGTCCTGTGGGCTATACAAGGTATTGCAAGTTATTGCAATTATAGCCAATTTAAAGCCTCATGTTTTTTCTACATTTTCTTTTTTTATTCATTTGTTTATCTCTGTTACTTCATGAAATACACCGTTTTGAAACACCATATGCTTTTATTCACATGAAATGCATTTATCGGACAACTCAAACAGCTAGCAAGCTATGGAAATCGAAGATTACACGTCATAAACTGACAACTGTGTCATTAGTTTTTTGTTGACAGTCCAGCAATAATTAGTGAATAATGGAACGCCAAACCAGAAATTTAACTCGTGATGAATGTGTTGAGGCAGCTACATTACATGGTGAAGGGTGGAGTTACGACCGCATAGCTGGAAGGTTGGGAGTGTCTCACACAACTATAGCGAGAGCAATTCAAAGGTACGCGGAAACAGGAGAACATTCCAGACGGGCCGGTCAAGGTAGATCTCGTGTTACCTCTGCTATCCAGGATCGCTTTTTAAGAGTAAATGCTGTAAGACAACGATTTATAACTGCAACACATTTAAGAGCACAACTTCAAGACGCAAGTGGTCCACTCATATGCGTTCAAACTGTACGCCGACGACTGAGGGAGGCAAATTTAAGACCCAGGATTGCTGCTCGAGGACCCGCATTAACAGTAGATCATCGAAGAGCCAGATTGAATTTTGCCAATGAGCACGTTAATTGGATGGAAGCAGATTGGGAACGTATTCTGTGGACTGATGAGTCAAGGTTCAGTTTGTATAATTGTGACAGACGTAATCGCGTCTACCGAAGACCCGATGAGCGATACAGTCAATGCAATTTTTTGCACACAACTTTATATGGAGGTGGATCCGTCATGGTGTGGGGCGGAATATCTTTGACTGGGCGAACGGACTTGGTAACTGTGAATGGAAATCTCAATTTTGACAGATACATCACCGACATTCTTGAAGCACATGTTTTGCCTTATGCCCCCTATATAGGACCCAATTTTTTACTTATGCAAGACAATGCGCGTGCCCACACGAGTCTTATCGTGAGAAATTATCTTGAAGAAGTAGGAATTGATCACATAGACTGGCCAGCCCGTAGCCCCGACCTTAACCCCATTGAACATGTTTGGGATTTTATCGGTCGACGGTTACGAAGTGAGGGACGACAACCCCAAAATTTACAAGAATTGGAAGGCCTAGATCAGAACCTAATCAGAACTTTGGTTTTAAGTATGAACCAAAGATGTCGGGAGGTCATTCGTGGAAGGGGTGGAAACACCAGATACTAATTCTCTATTTACTTTTGTTTTGTTTCCTGTTATTCGTTGTTTTATTGATTAAAGCAATCCATTTTTCTAGGTATGTTTTTTGAGTTTTTGTCCTTTTAAGACCTTTTTCTCTTCTAAAACACCTTGCATTTCTCAATAAATTATAAGATATCAAGGAAAACAGAACGCAAAATGAGGCATTGAACCAGTATAATGAGTAATAAATAATGAGCACTTGACAAAAAAGAAAGTTAATAAATTTAATAAAAATCACGTCAACTCAAAAATTGGATATTTTATGAAGTAACAGAGATAAACAAATGAATAAAAAAAGAAAATGTAGAAAAAACATGAGGCTTTAAATTGGCTATAATTGCAATAACTTGCAATGCCTTGTGTAACCCACAGGACGTTTTGAAATTTCGGAAAAAAACATAACATTTTTATAGCACCTGGTATAATATCAAAACCATTCGTTTTACCAAAACAACTAAGACAGTGATATTCCTAAGAGAGAAACCTACAATTTGAAAAAAAAATCGACCAAAACGAACAAAAATTGTCGAAAATACATAACGTCAAATTTGAGTTAACCTTTTGGTTGTGCGTTAAATAAGTTGCACAGTGTATTACCAGTATCAACGAGAAGAGATAGGTTTCTATCATTTAAGCATAACATTAAATGTGAATAAGCAAACAAACAATTTAACTAACTTTTGAAATTGTGAAAAATCGCTGCTCGTAATGGTTATATTAAATAAATTTGAACTATTTGGGATATGTAGAGATATAATAGTGAATAAAACTATAACGTACCTTTAGATAAATAATCCAAACTACTAAAACTGCATATAGTTAACAATAATTACTACGAGTATATTATATAATGTCTGTCATGTGTCGACTTTATACGTTTGTCAAAACTGTTGTCCAACAAGCCATTTGTTTAGCATGAGTACCCTTGATGAATACATGGGTAAAACATGTTTTACTTTCAACAACAAAAAGCAGTAATAATTGCCTAATTTCCTCCTGGTCCAAAGCGTTCCACAATTGGATTACTGCCTCTTGTACTTCTCCAAGCGTCATAGGGGGTGGTCGTGTTTTTCTCAACTGCCTACCGAGTATATCCCATATATTATCAATAGGATTGATATCAGGACTTCGTGCTGGCCAATTTAGTGTCTCAACACTTACTTCCTCGAGATACTCATCGACAATATGAGCAACATGAGGTCCTGCACTGTCTTGCATTAACAAGAAATTGTCACCGATGTAATGTGCGAATGGGACAGCGTGTTCTGATAAAATATCTCTAATGTACCTTTCGTTATGTAGTGCACCTCCATGTACTGGTAACAATTATGTATGTGCATTTAATGAAATTTCTCCCCACACCATCACGGAACCTCCATTGAAGAGAGTGGTTTGACGTATGTTGTATTGTGCGTAACGTTCGTTTGGCATTCTTATCTCTTTGTCGACGCTCAGAACTGTAGAGGCAAAACCTAGATTCATCAGTAAATAGCACTCTTCCCCAGTCTTCAATATTCCACTCTAAATGCTCCATAGAAAATTGTAACCTAGCTCTTCTGTGCTCTGCATTAAGAGTGGGTCCTGTAGCTGGAATTCGTATATGAAGGTTACTTTCTTTGAGTCTTCTTATTACTGTCTTAGCACTAACTTCAACATTTTGGACGGCAGCTGTGCCTGAAGGTTTGTGCTGGTAACAAGTCGTTCTCGCAGAGGGCGAACTCTAATAAAACGATCTTGAATCGCTGTCGTAACAAGAGGTCTTCCTTGTCCTCGCCGCCTGTCGTAACTCTGTGTACCTCGAAACCGCTGTACGCCTCTTGATATGGTTGAAACAGAAACTCCTAGTCTATCAGCTACTACCCGCATACTCAACCCTTCATTTATTAATGTCACTGCTTTAACACAATCATCATGGTTAAGATTTCTTCTACCTTGTTCTATATTCAAAACATAAATTCTGTATGTCAACGTTTTGACAACTTATTAATTTTCATTGTTTTTACTCTAAGCCTGCTTTTAATTTTGTACCAAATTTTTTACTAGAGCCCAAAGCTTTGATAAACTTGAAAACATGATTATTTTAAAATCTCTCTATTTTCATTAAAAATGGAGATTACAAAGCGAATAAAAATGTAAATGTTGAGAGAGCATTAGGCTATGCAATAATCAATTGTTTACAGTATTTGTGTCTGATATGTCCCATAGAGTGTTCAATGTTTGAGAAAAAAACTATCGTCATTGGTACAGCCTGTATGTATGTAAAAATTCAGCGAATTCACTACAAAATTTTCTACAATTTAAAAAAAAGATGAATACGTCAACTCCATATGCTCTAAATTAAATAAGCAATACCTCGCGATTCTAACGTTGAAAAAATGCACAAGGACTTCAGGGACAGGAATGAACAGTGGCTTCTTGCAGAATATTATTCATTAATATACACGGCAATAAGTGATAATATATACCCTGGTTCCGAAATAGTGTGGAGTGATTCATCACCAGCATATGAACGGCTCATGAGGGGCGAGGGGAACGAAATTCCATAGGCGTATCATTTTATAGGGGGCAGAATAAAAAAAAATGATATAAAATATCCAACATTGTTTTTAACAGTGGCGGCTCCTCCAGGTGGGCAGGGTGGGCAGTGCCTACCCTAGGATTTAAGGTATAAATATAAAAGAAAAAACAATATTATAAAATGTTTCAATTATCATGTAGAATGTTCAATATATTTTAACCCAATAGCATAACAGATTTTTAAAAGACTTAAGCAAGATTATAAATAAAACTAAAAAGTATATTATTAATCAGTAATCACATTCCGATTTAAATTTTACGCAATTTTAACACAATCTTAACACAAACTTTAACACAATCATCATGGTTAAGATTTCTTCTACCTTGTTCTATATTCAAAACATAAATTCTGTATGTCAACGTTTTGACAACTTATTAATTTTCATTGTTTTTACTCTAAGCCTGCTTTTAATTTTGTACCAAATTTTTTACTAGAGCCCAAAGCTTTGATAAACTTGAAAACATGATTATTTTAAAATCTCTCTATTTTCATTAAAAATGGAGATTACAAAGCGAATAAAAATGTAAATGTTGAGAGAGCATTAGGCTATGCAATAATCAATTGTTTACAGTATTTGTGTCTGATATGTCCCATAGAGTGTTCAATGTTTGAGAAAAACACTATCGTCATTGGTACAGCCTGTATGTATGTAAAAATTCAGCGAATTCACTACAAAATTTTCTACAATTTAAAAAAAAGATGAATACGTCAACTCCATATGCTCTAAATTAAATAAGCAATACCTCGCGATTCTAACGTTGAAAAAATGCACAAGGACTTCAGGGACAGGAATGAACAGGGGCTTCTTGCAGAATATTATTCATTAATATACACGGCAATAAGTGATAATATATACCCTGGTTCCGAAATAGTGTGGAGTGATTCATCACCAGCATATGAACGGCTCATGAGGGGCGAGGGGAACGAAATTCCATAGGCGTATCATTTTATAGGGGGCAGATTAAAAAAAAATGATATAAAATATCCAACATTGTTTTTAACAGTGGCGGCTCCTCCAGGTGGGCAGGGTGGGCAGTGCCTACCCTAGGATTTAAGGTATAAATATAAAAGAAAAAACAATATTATAAAATGTTTCAATTATCATGTAGAATGTTCAATATATTTTAACCCAATAGCATAACAGATTTTTAAAAGACTTAAGCAAGATTATAAATAAAACTAAAAAGTATATTATTAATCAGTAATCACATTCCGATTTAAATTTTACGCGTTACGCACCCGAAATAAATTAGTAATAGGTACGATCTGTTTTCCCAGAGCGCGAGGGAGACCTGCTAATCATCGCTATGGGCAAGCCCGTAGATGACAAGCATGCCTGTATTAATTCGCGATATACGTTCGAGGTATACGCGGCGACGATTGTGCGAACGAAACGGTAAACGTATGCCTAGGTTGTATCCAGCCTGAGACAGTCTGAGATGGGCTGGCCCTTAGGCTGACCTGTGCCGGTCGATCGTCACTTTTCTGAAGTGGCAAAGTAACTATTTGCTGAACTAATAACTTTTGTCTTAAAACTTAATATTAAATATTAAGAGTTCTGTCTGCGGCCGTGAAAAACATGAAATCGTAGCCACATAACTGTAGCGTTATTCAAAAAGATTAGGTTATGAAATTTTAAGCATATATAGAGAAAAGTACAATCTGTGTCGCTGCGTGTGTTTATATTATTTATATGCATATTTTTAAAAAAAGTAAATAGTTTTTTTTCTACGATTTTTTGAAATTTCAAAGTAAAAAAAATGGAAAACAACAAACGCTACGACATAGATTATGATTACATATACCACCAAAAAAAAATTCGTTTAAATATGTAAATTCTAAGTATTTTTAATTATGTGGCTCTTTTACCGATTTTATCGTCCTAGGAGCTGGCGGCATCTGCGATGAATTTGCGAGTCCGCTGTATGCGTATTCAGTGTAATTTGTGGCCCCGTTTTACGTGTATTATTATGGACAGCATTTAAATAACAGTATTACATGGTATTATTGGTATTACAGTATTACATGGTATTACATACAACACCAAATGTTTGAATTATTGTAATTCATATTAAGGCTATTTTATATAGCAGTATTTGATAAAACACATAAAACCTTTGTCATGAAAATAGTTTATTTTTGTTTGTTCATATATTTTATTTTTGACTCAGTGAAACAGACAAAGGAACCAAAAATCAGTATTATTTCAGATTTTATTTAGAAATTGAAATACTTGAATTGAAATAATTGAAATAAATTATTTTTATAAATTATTTTAAATAAAGTTAGTTTCAATACAATCTTGAAGAACTTTCATAGTCATGATAATCATAGTCATGGAAATAATATAATATAATATTTTGTTTTATTTATTTTCCTATATATGTGAAGGTATGTAAACACTATTTTCAATGTAGAATCGTGACGCCAATAGGTAGGTACTGAAACAATATAACAAACTAGATGCAACAACACAGCAAGGTACATTATGAGCATTATAAATATTTTAAGTAAGGCATGAAGAACAGATTTTCATATTTTTTATTAGTTTGGCGACCAACCTGTATTATCCTCCGATTTAAATTTTTGTTAGGTTTAAAGGTAAGTAGAATTTATACAAATTCTACTAGTTTATACAAATAGTGACCTTTGAATAGTGAGTGAAGATCGTTCACTGACTATTGAGAAGTCAAGAGAGAGTGAGAGAAAATCCTTCAATCAACCCTAGTAGTCGTTGATAGAAGGATTTTCAGTCCACGCTAGTAGTAAAGTAGGCATTTGCCTAATTTGTAAATAAATATGTAATTCTTTTCAAGCTGTAATGAAAGTTACATTCATACCTCATATTATATTTACCTTCTTGGCAAAACCAATTTTTCTAGGAACACTAATTCTCAGTCCATGCTTTTTTCTTCTTTTATAGTCCATGGTTGTTTCACTATTTTCGCTAGTAAACGCAAATAATCACTCACAGTAACTAAATACCCTCCATATAATTTAATAGATACCTACTATACACGACGCTCAGTTCAACCCTGAGTGCGCGCCAATATCCTTGGCTATAGATGTGACCTCGATAAGAGGGGGCCGAGCGGTACCATCGCTCTTTACCCCTAATATCTATGTAGGCCGAGACCGCCTCGTAAGGGGTAAGCCGCGCGTTTCACGTGACCCTCCCTACAAATGTGATCAGTGTCACGCGAAGTTACGCAGCCTCCCCCGGTGTGTATTACCCCCGGGGGTGTCATGTCGGGTGTTTGAGGAGTCCTTCCTGCCTCTCGTCGGGCTTACTAGAGCCCGGCTGCGCGGCATTCAGGTTGATATGGAGGATGAGCATTGCAGCTCAGGATGACGGAGCTAGAGAGCTGATCAGGGATCAGCTGCCATCTTTCGTCTCGGTGCTCTTGGAGGGCTGCTTTGACTCTCCGGTTGAGTTGGTTGACCAAGTGCTTATCCGCTGGGTCCTGCGTCCTGAGAGCGCGTTTCTTCGCTCTTCTGCGGTCCCTGATTAGCTGCTTGGTCTCTTCAGAAATTTCTCCGGTTGGGTCTGCTTCCCGTCTCACGCTGTTTTCCGTTGTGCTGGCGCTTAGCGCTGTGCTTATACTTTCCTCGAGGTGGGCTATGGCTGCTTCGACTGCAGGTTCGTCCTCGATTCGGGGTACTGCAATGGACCTTTGCAGATGGGCCTGGAACTGCGGCCATTCCGTCCTTTTCTTGGTGAACCATTCGTCGTTATCTGCCCGTGCTATGCCCAGGTGAAGTAGGATGGGGTCGTGATCTGAGGATCCCTCTCTGAGGTTCTCGAGGTGGAACTGCATAGGCACATTGCACATGAGTGCAATGTCCAGCACGTCCGGGCGCCCTCCGTGAGAGGGGAAGTGGGTGGGTTCCGGAGGTCCCAGCACCAGGATATTGCGGTGCTCCAGGTATCTTCGCAGCTGGCGTCCTCTCTGGTTAGTGTTTGCGCTATTCCAGTCCGTTGTCTTCGCGTTCAGGTCTCCGATGACGATTCCTTGTGCCCCAGGTGGTAGTAGGGCTTCCATATCCTCGCTGAGCAGTTGACTTCGCGGGGGAAGGTAGGCTGCCGTGATGTTAATAGGTCCGTTGCTTCTGGTATTTATGGCCACGGTAACGGCTTCCATATTATCCGTGGTAAGTGCCAGGGCATGGTGGTCCAGGCTGGATTTCACCAGCAAGGCTACGCCTCCCCCGTTTCTGTTCCGGTATCTGCGGTGTATCTGGTAGCCTCGTACTTTGAACCTGAGATCAGGCTCTAGCCTGGTATCCTGCAAAGCGATCACCTCTATTTTGGTCCGCGCTAGAAGTTCTTCTAGCTCTACTTTTCGGGCTCTAACACCGTTGACGTTCCAAGAGGCGATCTGCAGGGCATCAGGCTTCACTCTATTGGCCATTCAGGGTTGGAAGAGCCGTGAAGAGGAGGTTTAGGGCCTGTCTCAGCTGGGCAATCAACTCCACGTTGATGGGCTGCTGCTTCTCGGGGCTCTCGTCGGCTTTAGGTGGGGCCTGACTGGTCTTCTTTGTCGCATCTGCAAATGAAAAACCGGTTAGTACGGGAGTAGCTTTTGTGCGCTTACTTGTGTTTGTTGGTGTTCCTGTTGGGGCTTGTTGGTGTTTTCCTGGTTGCGTCATCTTCTTGGGTGCTTTCGGGCAACCCCTGTAGTTACCCCGCTAACTACAGGCTTCCTCCGCAGTTGGCGCATTTAGCTGGCAGCTCTCTTATCTTCTTGCAGTTCAACCCTGAGTAAAATCACCGTAGTGGCGTTGACCGACAGCAGAACACCGAACGGATAATAAACTCCACCTCCCGCTACTGTCATTTCAAAATGTGTGCTTTGCAGACTGAACTCTTAAATACCGGGGTTCTAGATGAAATTTTAAATCCGTACAATTGAAGTGATACGTAATTATAACAATAAAATCTTTATTATTATAATTACCACTAAATTGTAAGGGATTTAAAATTTGATCTAGTATTAGAACCACGGTATTTAATATTTATTAAAAACCACTTAATCGAAGTATTTATTATAACCTGCCTATAGGTTAGGCGTGTAGGAAACTAATTATTTTGCATATCGATATACGAAAATAAGATCGCCCTTTATTCTTTTGCTTTTCAGCTATGATTTTTATATAACTATGTATCTAGTAATTGCTAATCTCTAACCTAAAATCTAACAAGTAATAAAACTAATAAGTAACGACACCCCATCAATCAAGTAGGGGGAAATATATTTTTTGATTTTTAATTAAAATAGACTTCTTAAATCGACTCGAAGATGAATTCAGTGCAGGCGCACCTGTTTCGTGCATTATTTTGTATATTATGCTACGGGCTTGCCCATCGGCGCGGTTTGAGTGATATAACGTCCTCGATTCGCGCCCTTCAGCTTCAGCCCCTAATTAGTGATTGGTGTTACAAAGTCATATGATTAAGGATTCAGATTTCACTGTTTTCTGTTTAGAGTTTAGATCACACTTATATTGTGCAGATACAAGACACAATACCGGGTAGAGTAGGTATGTGGATTTAGTTTTTCCTTCGATTTTTCGGCCTTTCGTCTCGTCGTTCGTGATTGACGTGATTTGATTAGGTACCTACTTACGTTACATATTTAAATATTTCTTATCCTATTTGTAATATTCGTATTTTGTAAT
>CAXKVY010005670.1:0-18585 GCA_964058915.1 Tetropium fuscum | reverse complement strand
AAAAAATACAGTGTAGTGCCATAACGGCCACACGTGCTCTCAATATCTTATTTGTTATTCAATATCATATGTATTATTTGTTATTACTCTAAAGTAAAACTAGTTCATGCGTTGTAAACATATCCAGTCAAATTGCCAACTAAGACATTCTTCAGATCAAGGCCGACTTAATGCAACTATTGTGGATATATACATACTGACCTAGTCAACGTTATATAAGGCGGTAACTAGGTCACCCGCATACATTCATTCTAAGACATTCTGCACATTATACATTATGTGCTGTGTTACTATCAAATACGATGTCAATACCAAATAAACGTTGTTAATTGTTCCTGGCAAGATTCATTCAAATGCCATTAGGGCATTACACGGCGACCCCGACTATCCAGCATCACAACAGATGTATTGCAACTAGTAGAGAATTCTTTTGCGCAAGTGCCCACAGCTAATGTATATTAAACAATTTTCACAACCATTCACAAATTTCATAACAGAATGTGCACATAAACGTAATGTTTGACAGGAGTAAATCATTACACAGGCCTCTGCTCGCTTAATTCCTCCGCGCTACGATTGTCTGTGTTCGATTGTCGTGCCACCTTCGACCATAAATAGATAGACCCGGTAAAGCAAAGGGGGCGCTGTTGACAGCGCGATAATCTATGATTTCTAAACATTTGAATATCCAAGACGTGTTGGATGTAAACAAACACGGACTACAACGGGTCTACTCTATTTATGGTCGAGGTTTGCCACACCACTCCAGTACATCACGATATAAGAATATAGATAGATAGATAGATAAGATAGTTCATTAATCTTTAGGCCAATTTACATCGGGTAGATACGTCATCGTAATTGGTATATAACAAATAATATTTTGTCCCAAATTTGATGTTCAATAACTTTTAAACCAGCCTATCGATTTTGATAATTTTTTTTTGTTTGAAAGGGTGATTCTTGCGGATGACGATTTTGTAATTGGCTTTCCATAAAAAAAATATTTTTTAATATGTACAGCCTTTAAAAACCGATTATGATTTTGACACGATATTTGAATGTCGCTGTGGAGTGAAATTTTATTTGTATTGAATCCTTGGTTGGTCACGATGTTGACCATTCTTTTTTCAATATTCTCTTTTTTGATTCACCTCTCTAGCACCTTCAGCAACGAAGATGCGACATTTTAGATGAAACGGTGTTATTAAGTTTGATATTCAACAAGGAATTACTGATGTTATAAATAAATTGAAATAAACAAAATATATTTTATTAGATTGTTAAATATTTTTTATAAACCAATAGGTATTACGTTTGTCGAATTTACGATCAATGATTCAACAAATTTTAATTTTCCTTGCCCTATTTCGATTTTTTTATTTAACTATAGTTTGTCAATTTACTTTTGGAATTTTAAAATAATAAACTTTTTCTTGAATTTTTGTTATGAACAGCAGAATTTTAAAGAACAGCTCGTATATCAGAACGGTATATCAGAACGTTCCAAAAATAAACAGTTTTGAATTTAATATCATATTTGGAAAGACTTGCAAGCTGGGTGGGAATAAATGCTTTATCATCAAAATCTAAACTGCAAATTACAACGCAAAAAATTACAAAATACGAATATTACAAATAGGATAAGAAATATTTAAATATGTAACGTAAGTAGGTACCTAATCAAATCACGTCAATCACGAACGACGAGACGAAAGGCCGAAAAATCGAAGGAAAAACTAAATCCACATACCTACTCTACCCGGTATTGTGTCTTGTATCTGCACAATATAAGTGTGATCTAAACTCTAAACAGAAAACAGTGAAATCTGAATCCTTAATCATATGACTTTGTAACACCAATCACTAATTAGGGGCTGAAGCTGAAGGGCGCGAATCGAGGACGTTATATCACTCAAACCGCGCCGATGGGCAAGCCCGTAGCATAATATACAAAATAATGCACGAAACAGGTGCGCCTGCACTGAATTCATCTTCGAGTCGATTTAAGAAGTCTATTTTAATTAAAAATCAAAAAATATATTTCCCCCTACTTGATTGATGGGGTGTCGTTACTTATTAGTTTTATTACTTGTTAGATTTTAGGTTAGAGATTAGCAATTACTAGATACATAGTTATATAAAAATCATAGCTGAAAAGCAAAAGAATAAAGGGCGATCTTATTTTCGTATATCGATATGCAAAATAATTAGTTTCCTACACGCCTAACCTATAGGCAGGTTATAATAAATACTTCGATTAAGTGGTTTTTAATAAATATTAAATACCGTGGTTCTAATACTAGATCAAATTTTAAATCCCTTACAATTTAGTGGTAATTATAATAATAAAGATTTTATTGTTATAATTACGTATCACTTCAATTGTACGGATTTAAAATTTCATCTAGAACCCCGGTATTTAAGAGTTCAGTCTGCAAAGCACACATTTTGAAATGACAGTAGCGGGAGGTGGAGTTTATTATCCGTTCGGTGTTCTGCTGTCGGTCAACGCCACTACGGTGATTTTACTCAGGGTTGAACTGCAAGAAGATAAGAGAGCTGCCAGCTAAATGCGCCAACTGCGGAGGAAGCCTGTAGTTAGCGGGGTAACTACAGGGGTTGCCCGAAAGCACCCAAGAAGATGACGCAACCAGGAAAACACCAACAAGCCCCAACAGGAACACCAACAAACACAAGTAAGCGCACAAAAGCTACTCCCGTACTAACCGGTTTTTCATTTGCAGATGCGACAAAGAAGACCAGTCAGGCCCCACCTAAAGCCGACGAGAGCCCCGAGAAGCAGCAGCCCATCAACGTGGAGTTGATTGCCCAGCTGAGACAGGCCCTAAACCTCCTCTTCACGGCTCTTCCAACCCTGAATGGCCAATAGAGTGAAGCCTGATGCCCTGCAGATCGCCTCTTGGAACGTCAACGGTGTTAGAGCCCGAAAAGTAGAGCTAGAAGAACTTCTAGCGCGGACCAAAATAGAGGTGATCGCTTTGCAGGATACCAGGCTAGAGCCTGATCTCAGGTTCAAAGTACGAGGCTACCAGATACACCGCAGATACCGGAACAGAAACGGGGGAGGCGTAGCCTTGCTGGTGAAATCCAGCCTGGACCACCATGCCCTGGCACTTACCACGGATAATATGGAAGCCGTTACCGTGGCCATAAATACCAGAAGCAACGGACCTATTAACATCACGGCAGCCTACCTTCCCCCGCGAAGTCAACTGCTCAGCGAGGATATGGAAGCCCTACTACCACCTGGGGCACAAGGAATCGTCATCGGAGACCTGAACGCGAAGACAACGGACTGGAATAGCGCAAACACTAACCAGAGAGGACGCCAGCTGCGAAGATACCTGGAGCACCGCAATATCCTGGTGCTGGGACCTCCGGAACCCACCCACTTCCCCTCTCACGGAGGGCGCCCGGACGTGCTGGACATTGCACTCATGTGCAATGTGCCTATGCAGTTCCACCTCGAGAACCTCAGAGAGGGATCCTCAGATCACGACCCCATCCTACTTCACCTGGGCATAGCACGGGCAGATAACGACGAATGGTTCACCAAGAAAAGGACGGAATGGCCGCAGTTCCAGGCCCATCTGCAAAGGTCCATTGCAGTACCCCGAATCGAGGACGAACCTGCAGTCGAAGCAGCCATAGCCCACCTCGAGGAAAGTATAAGCACAGCGCTAAGCGCCAGCACAACGGAAAACAGCGTGAGACGGGAAGCAGACCCAACCGGAGAAATTTCTGAAGAGACCAAGCAGCTAATCAGGGACCGCAGAAGAGCGAAGAAACGCGCTCTCAGGACGCAGGACCCAGCGGATAAGCACTTGGTCAACCAACTCAACCGGAGAGTCAAAGCAGCCCTCCAAGAGCACCGAGACGAAAGATGGCAGCTGATCCCTGATCAGCTCTCTAGCTCCGTCATCCTGAGCTGCAATGCTCATCCTCCATATCAACCTGAATGCCGCGCAGCCGGGCTCTAGTAAGCCCGACGAGAGGCAGGAAGGACTCCTCAAACACCCGACATGACACCCCCGGGGGTAATACACACCGGGGGAGGCTGCGTAACTTCGCGTGACACTGATCACATTTGTAGGGAGGGTCACGTGAAACGCGCGGCTTACCCCTTACGAGGCGGTCTCGGCCTACATAGATATTAGGGGTAAAGAGCGATGGTACCGCTCGGCCCCCTCTTATCGAGGTCACATCTATAGCCAAGGATATTGGCGCGCACTCAGGGTTGAACTGAGCGTCGTGTATAGTAGGTATCTATTAAATTATATGGAGGGTATTTAGTTACTGTGAGTGATTATTTGCGTTTACTAGCGAAAATAGTGAAACAACCATGGACTATAAAAGAAGAAAAAAGCATGGACTGAGAATTAGTGTTCCTAGAAAAATTGGTTTTGCCAAGAAGGTAAATATAATATGAGGTATGAATGTAACTTTCATTACAGCTTGAAAAGAATTACATATTTATTTACAAATTAGGCAAATGCCTACTTTACTACTAGCGTGGACTGAAAATCCTTCTATCAACGACTACTAGGGTTGATTGAAGGATTTTCTCTCACTCTCTCTTGACTTCTCAATAGTCAGTGAACGATCTTCACTCACTATTCAAAGGTCACTATTTGTATAAACTAGTAGAATTTGTATAAATTCTACTTACCTTTAAACCTAACAAAAATTTAAATCGGAGGATAATACAGGTTGGTCGCCAAACTAATAAAAAATATGAAAATCTGTTCTTCATGCCTTACTTAAAATATTTATAATGCTCATAATGTACCTTGCTGTGTTGTTGCATCTAGTTTGTTATATTGTTTCAGTACCTACCTATTGGCGTCACGATTCTACATTGAAAATAGTGTTTACATACCTTCACATATATAGGAAAATAAATAAAACAAAATATTATATTATATTATTTCCATGACTATGATTATCATGACTATGAAAGTTCTTCAAGATTGTATTGAAACTAACTTTATTTAAAATAATTTATAAAAATAATTTATTTCAATTATTTCAATTCAAGTATTTCAATTTCTAAATAAAATCTGAAATAATACTGATTTTTGGTTCCTTTGTCTGTTTCACTGAGTCAAAAATAAAATATATGAACAAACAAAAATAAACTATTTTCATGACAAAGGTTTTATGTGTTTTATCAAATACTGCTATATAAAATAGCCTTAATATGAATTACAATAATTCAAACATTTGGTGTTGTATGTAATACCATGTAATACTGTAATACCAATAATACCATGTAATACTGTTATTTAAATGCTGTCCATAATAATACACGTAAAACGGGGCCACAAATTACACTGAATACGCATACAGCGGACTCGCAAATTCATCGCAGATGCCGCCAGCTCCTAGGACGATAAAATCGGTAAAAGAGCCACATAATTAAAAATACTTAGAATTTACATATTTAAACGAATTTTTTTTTGGTGGTATATGTAATCATAATCTATGTCGTAGCGTTTGTTGTTTTCCATTTTTTTTACTTTGAAATTTCAAAAAATCGTAGAAAAAAAACTATTTACTTTTTTTAAAAATATGCATATAAATAATATAAACACACGCAGCGACACAGATTGTACTTTTCTCTATATATGCTTAAAATTTCATAACCTAATCTTTTTGAATAACGCTACAGTTATGTGGCTACGATTTCATGTTTTTCACGGCCGCAGACAGAACTCTTAATATTTAATATTAAGTTTTAAGACAAAAGTTATTAGTTCAGCAAATAGTTACTTTGCCACTTCAGAAAAGTGACGATCGACCGGCACAGGTCAGCCTAAGGGCCAGCCCATCTCAGACTGTCTCAGGCTGGATACAACCTAGGCATACGTTTACCGTTTCGTTCGCACAATCGTCGCCGCGTATACCTCGAACGTATATCGCGAATTAATACAGGCATGCTTGTCATCTACGGGCTTGCCCATAGCGATGATTAGCAGGTCTCCCTCGCGCTCTGGGAAAACAGATCGTACCTATTACTAATTTATTTCGGGTGCGTAACGCGTAAAATTTAAATCGGAATGTGATTACTGATTAATAATATACTTTTTAGTTTTATTTATAATCTTGCTTAAGTCTTTTAAAAATCTGTTATGCTATTGGGTTAAAATATATTGAACATTCTACATGATAATTGAAACATTTTATAATATTGTTTTTTCTTTTATATTTATACCTTAAATCCTAGGGTAGGCACTGCCCACCCTGCCCACCTGGAGGAGCCGCCACTGTTAAAAACAATGTTGGATATTTTATATCATTTTTTTTTAATCTGCCCCCTATAAAATGATACGCCTATGGAATTTCGTTCCCCTCGCCCCTCATGAGCCGTTCATATGCTGGTGATGAATCACTCCACACTATTTCGGAACCAGGGTATATATTATCACTTATTGCCGTGTATATTAATGAATAATATTCTGCAAGAAGCCCCTGTTCATTCCTGTCCCTGAAGTCCTTGTGCATTTTTTCAACGTTAGAATCGCGAGGTATTGCTTATTTAATTTAGAGCATATGGAGTTGACGTATTCATCTTTTTTTTAAATTGTAGAAAATTTTGTAGTGAATTCGCTGAATTTTTACATACATACAGGCTGTACCAATGACGATAGTGTTTTTCTCAAACATTGAACACTCTATGGGACATATCAGACACAAATACTGTAAACAATTGATTATTGCATAGCCTAATGCTCTCTCAACATTTACATTTTTATTCGCTTTGTAATCTCCATTTTTAATGAAAATAGAGAGATTTTAAAATAATCATGTTTTCAAGTTTATCAAAGCTTTGGGCTCTAGTAAAAAATTTGGTACAAAATTAAAAGCAGGCTTAGAGTAAAAACAATGAAAATTAATAAGTTGTCAAAACGTTGACATACAGAATTTATGTTTTGAATATAGAACAAGGTAGAAGAAATCTTAACCATGATGATTGTGTTAAAGTTTGTGTTAAGATTGTGTTAAAATTGCGTAAAATTTAAATCGGAATGTGATTACTGATTAATAATATACTTTTTAGTTTTATTTATAATCTTGCTTAAGTCTTTTAAAAATCTGTTATGCTATTGGGTTAAAATATATTGAACATTCTACATGATAATTGAAACATTTTATAATATTGTTTTTTCTTTTATATTTATACCTTAAATCCTAGGGTAGGCACTGCCCACCCTGCCCACCTGGAGGAGCCGCCACTGTTAAAAACAATGTTGGATATTTTATATCATTTTTTTTTATTCTGCCCCCTATAAAATGATACGCCTATGGAATTTCGTTCCCCTCGCCCCTCATGAGCCGTTCATATGCTGGTGATGAATCACTCCACACTATTTCGGAACCAGGGTATATATTATCACTTATTGCCGTGTATATTAATGAATAATATTCTGCAAGAAGCCACTGTTCATTCCTGTCCCTGAAGTCCTTGTGCATTTTTTCAACGTTAGAATCGCGAGGTATTGCTTATTTAATTTAGAGCATATGGAGTTGACGTATTCATCTTTTTTTTAAATTGTAGAAAATTTTGTAGTGAATTCGCTGAATTTTTACATACATACAGGCTGTACCAATGACGATAGTTTTTTTCTCAAACATTGAACACTCTATGGGACATATCAGACACAAATACTGTAAACAATTGATTATTGCATAGCCTAATGCTCTCTCAACATTTACATTTTTATTCGCTTTGTAATCTCCATTTTTAATGAAAATAGAGAGATTTTAAAATAATCATGTTTTCAAGTTTATCAAAGCTTTGGGCTCTAGTAAAAAATTTGGTACAAAATTAAAAGCAGGCTTAGAGTAAAAACAATGAAAATTAATAAGTTGTCAAAACGTTGACATACAGAATTTATGTTTTGAATATAGAACAAGGTAGAAGAAATCTTAACCATGATGATTGTGTTAAAGCAGTGACATTAATAAATGAAGGGTTGAGTATGCGGGTAGTAGCTGATAGACTAGGAGTTTCTGTTTCAACCATATCAAGAGGCGTACAGCGGTTTCGAGGTACACAGAGTTACGACAGGCGGCGAGGACAAGGAAGACCTCTTGTTACGACAGCGATTCAAGATCGTTTTATTAGAGTTCGCCCTCTGCGAGAACGACTTGTTACCAGCACAAACCTTCAGGCACAGCTGCCGTCCAAAATGTTGAAGTTAGTGCTAAGACAGTAATAAGAAGACTCAAAGAAAGTAACCTTCATATACGAATTCCAGCTACAGGACCCACTCTTAATGCAGAGCACAGAAGAGCTAGGTTACAATTTTCTATGGAGCATTTAGAGTGGAATATTGAAGACTGGGGAAGAGTGCTATTTACTGATGAATCTAGGTTTTGCCTCTACAGTTCTGAGCGTCGACAAAGAGATAAGAATGCCAAACGAACGTTACGCACAATACAACATACGTCAAACCACTCTCTTCAATGGAGGTTCCGTGATGGTGTGGGGAGAAATTTCATTAAATGCACATACATAATTGTTACCAGTACATGGAGGTGCACTACATAACGAAAGGTACATTAGAGATATTTTATCAGAACACGCTGTCCCATTCGCACATTACATCGGTGACAATTTCTTGTTAATGCAAGACAGTGCAGGACCTCATGTTGCTCATATTGTCGATGAGTATCTCGAGGAAGTAAGTGTTGAGACACTAAATTGGCCAGCACGAAGTCCTGATATCAATCCTATTGATAATATATGGGATATACTCGGTAGGCAGTTGAGAAAAACACGACCACCCCCTATGACGCTTGGAGAAGTACAAGAGGCAGTAATCCAATTGTGGAACGCTTTGGACCAGGAGGAAATTAGGCAATTATTACTGCTTTTTGTTGTTGAAAGTAAAACATGTTTTACCCATGTATTCATCAAGGGTACTCATGCTAAACAAATGGCTTGTTGGACAACAGTTTTGACAAACGTATAAAGTCGACACATGACAGACATTATATAATATACTCGTAGTAATTATTGTTAACTATATGCAGTTTTAGTAGTTTGGATTATTTATCTAAAGGTACGTTATAGTTTTATTCACTATTATATCTCTACATATCCCAAATAGTTCAAATTTATTTAATATAACCATTACGAGCAGCGATTTTTCACAATTTCAAAAGTTAGTTAAATTGTTTGTTTGCTTATTCACATTTAATGTTATGCTTAAATGATAGAAACCTATCTCTTCTCGTTGATACTGGTAATACACTGTGCAACTTATTTAACGCACAACCAAAAGGTTAACTCAAATTTGACGTTATGTATTTTCGACAATTTTTGTTCGTTTTGGTCGATTTTTTTTTCAAATTGTAGGTTTCTCTCTTAGGAATATCACTGTCTTAGTTGTTTTGGTAAAACGAATGGTTTTGATATTATACCAGGTGCTATAAAAATGTTATGTTTTTTTCCGAAATTTCAAAACGTCCTGTGGGTTACACAAGGCATTGCAAGTTATTGCAATTATAGCCAATTTAAAGCCTCATGTTTTTTCTACATTTTCTTTTTTTATTCATTTGTTTATCTCTGTTACTTCATAAAATATCCAATTTTTGAGTTGACGTGATTTTTATTAAATTTATTAACTTTCTTTTTTGTCAAGTGCTCATTATTTATTACTCATTATACTGGTTCAATGCCTCATTTTGCGTTCTGTTTTCCTTGATATCTTATAATTTATTGAGAAATGCAAGGTGTTTTAGAAGAGAAAAAGGTCTTAAAAGGACAAAAACTCAAAAAACATACCTAGAAAAATGGATTGCTTTAATCAATAAAACAACGAATAACAGGAAACAAAACAAAAGTAAATAGAGAATTAGTATCTGGTGTTTCCACCCCTTCCACGAATGACCTCCCGACATCTTTGGTTCATACTTAAAACCAAAGTTCTGATTAGGTTCTGATCTAGGCCTTCCAATTCTTGTAAATTTTGGGGTTGTCGTCCCTCACTTCGTAACCGTCGACCGATAAAATCCCAAACATGTTCAATGGGGTTAAGGTCGGGGCTACGGGCTGGCCAGTCTATGTGATCAATTCCTACTTCTTCAAGATAATTTCTCACGATAAGACTCGTGTGGGCACGCGCATTGTCTTGCATAAGTAAAAAATTGGGTCCTATATAGGGGGCATAAGGCAAAACATGTGCTTCAAGAATGTCGGTGATGTATCTGTCAAAATTGAGATTTCCATTCACAGTTACCAAGTCCGTTCGCCCAGTCAAAGATATTCCGCCCCACACCATGACGGATCCACCTCCATATAAAGTTGTGTGCAAAAAATTGCATTGACTGTATCGCTCATCGGGTCTTCGGTAGACGCGATTACGTCTGTCACAATTATACAAACTGAACCTTGACTCATCAGTCCACAGAATACGTTCCCAATCTGCTTCCATCCAATTAACGTGCTCATTGGCAAAATTCAATCTGGCTCTTCGATGATCTACTGTTAATGCGGGTCCTCGAGCAGCAATCCTGGGTCTTAAATTTGCCTCCCTCAGTCGTCGGCGTACAGTTTGAACGCATATGAGTGGACCACTTGCGTCTTGAAGTTGTGCTCTTAAATGTGTTGCAGTTATAAATCGTTGTCTTACAGCATTTACTCTTAAAAAGCGATCCTGGATAGCAGAGGTAACACGAGATCTACCTTGACCGGCCCGTCTGGAATGTTCTCCTGTTTCCGCGTACCTTTGAATTGCTCTCGCTATAGTTGTGTGAGACACTCCCAACCTTCCAGCTATGCGGTCGTAACTCCACCCTTCACCATGTAATGTAGCTGCCTCAACACATTCATCACGAGTTAAATTTCTGGTTTGGCGTTCCATTATTCACTAATTATTGCTGGACTGTCAACAAAAAACTAATGACACAGTTGTCAGTTTATGACGTGTAATCTTCGATTTCCATAGCTTGCTAGCTGTTTGAGTTGTCCGATAAATGCATTTCATGTGAATAAAAGCATATGGTGTTTCAAAACGGTGTATTTCATGAAGTAACAGAGATAAACAAATGAATAAAAAAAGAAAATGTAGAAAAAACATGAGGCTTTAAATTGGCTATAATTGCAATAACTTGCAATACCTTGTATAGCCCACAGGACGTTTTGAAATTTCGGAAAAAAACATAACATTTTTATAGCACCTGGTATAATATCAAAATCATTCGTTTTACCAAAACAACTAAGACAGTGATATTCCTAAGAGAAAAACCTACAATTTGAAAAAAAAATCGACCAAAACGAACAAAAATTGTCGAAAATACATAACGTCAAATTTGAGTTAACTTTTTGGTTGTGCGTTCAAAAAGTGCCAAGAATTAATAAATTTAACCTGTTATGTACACCCTGTATGTAACCTACATACACTTAAGCTACGTTATCCTACGTAACATTTATTTTGTCTACCTGTATTATTATTCAATTTTTTATTGTACCTACATATTTAATTGATGTGGCGAATCGTGTCTAAGCTTTTTAAATACATATTACCCTGTATATCTAGTGTAACGGTTTTTCTTGCTTACATTTGCCACCAAAAATCCATTTTGTTTTACCTATAACTTGTTAAAAACTTCTATCTAGCTTCTATCTTTTAGCTGAAAGGAAAGTACACCTTAGAAAACACCCTGTATACCTATAACCTGCATGCTCTTGGGCTATTTTATTCTACGTAATATTTATTTTGACTAATTTTGTGCAATTTTTCTTGTAATTAATGTTGCAAATCGCGTGTAAGTTAACCTTTCCAAATATGTATCACCCTGTTTATGCAATGTAACGATTTTTTCAGTTTAATATGAGTATGCATAACGCGATGTATATTTTAAATGCAACATTTCAACCAAAAACGCATTTTGTATTTAAATAATTTTTTTCCATCTGGATTAGCGATTTGGCCCACTGTGCGACGATGTGAAGCTGTAGTGAGAAGTAAACATTAATTTGTTTGTTTTTGTTTTTTTCTTTCTTTAAATTCAAGTTGAAATTTTAGATGTTAATGCGTTAATTTAAAATAAAAACGTAAAATCCAACTTTATTTCCAGTGCTAGTTTTCTGGCCTACTTAATTCTTTTTTTAATTAAAAGGCTACCAAACATGATGATTTTAAAATCTCTCTATTTGCATTAAAAATGGAGATATCAAAGCGAATAAAAAAGGGAAATGTTAAGAAAGCATTAGGCTATGTAATAATCAATTTTATTGTGGTTTACAGTATTTGTGTCTGATATATCCCTTAGAGTGTTTCAATGTTTGAGAAAAAAACTATCGTCATTGGTACAGCCTGTATGTATGTAATTTTTTGATTAAACAACAAATTTAAATAGTTCAGCGAATTCACTACAAAATTTCCTACAAGTTAAAAAAAGGACGATCTAAATTAGGCGACGGGTTCAAAAAATAATGTATTCCAAATAATGAAAACGGCGTTTTGTTGCAAATCCTTTGGCATTTCCTCCTTACTATCAACACCAAGTGCAACCCTACGACAAGAGTCATTGCTTGGCAAGTTTGATTAGACATAATCCATTTTATTTTAATAATAATTAGTATAACATATTATTAGATTAGGTACTCGAATAGTTATACCGATTTCACAAAAAATCGGATCTCAAAAAATATCAGAAACAGTTCTTCTTGTCTATTATTATAACGAAGCAAAAGTTTTCAAACCTCCAACTAGGTATTAGTCATTAATCGACGCTGCGAACAATCATTTTTATTAATTCAAATTTAGTAATTAGCAATTATGCATTTTATAGTTTTTAAGAGGTATATCAATAAATTTAACCAAGAAAGATTTTAGTAGTAGAATTCTTAAAGAAGCAAATGTTTAGTCAGATTATGTTGCTTTACTTGTAGCAATAACCGGAGGTTGCAGAAAGGGTGATTAATCAGTATATAGACTACCGAATATGTTGGAGAATGCGATACGTTTATTAAAATCGGTATTCCAAATATAAAAACGAAATTTCCAAGAATATTTACAATTATCGAAAGTAACATTGAAGGAACAGGTTTTCTCGTAACTATAGTGACGTCATCTTTGTACAGAATATGTTAGGTGCACTATAAATACGATTGTGATAAGTATCTATTTTTTTTAGCGTAGAGCGGTCCCTCGTTCAATGGTTTTAGTTAAACATTGTATTGTTATAATTGTTTATTATAGGCCGAACAATCTATCGATAGACGGCAAGTCAGCCAGCCCAAAGATGACGTAGCAGTTCCCCTATGCCGTTGCGAGGCAACTTAGTAATTTAAGGGACCTTGTACTTACCCACCATCCATTTGACTTCTCTGATATCTTACATGTATAGGTACATCAATTGATAGACTGTTACTAGTACTGTTATTCAAGAAAATGTGTACCGTATGTTTGTGAGCCATGTGAGCAGGTACCTCTATATTAACGTTCCCTATTATGTGTATTAACACCTGCAACAACATATGCATAAATATATATATATATATATATATATATATATATATATATATATATATATATATATATATATATATATATATATATATATATATATATATATATATATAAATATATATAAATAAATATATATATATATATATATATATATATATATATATATATATATATATATATATATATATATATATATATATATATATATATATATATATACATATATATACATATATATATATATATATATATATATATATATATATATATATATATATATATATATATATATATATATATATATATATATATATATATATATATATATATATATATATATATATATATATATATATATATATATATATATATATATATATATATATATATATATATATATTAGCTTTGAAATTCTTTGCTATTCATATTTATTTTGTGAAAAGTAATCTTGGGTTTGTAGCATTTCATTACATAGAAATAAGCAAATAGACGAATAAGAAAGAAAACACACTTACCAGTGCTATATCTGGACACACATACGGAAATGAATCACTATGCACATGAAAACGAACCACTTAGAAGTTGTACAAGTTCTTTCACCTTTCTTGAGGATCTTCAGAGCAGTATACGATTTATTTCATTGATCATTCATACTTGAATTTAAATTACCAATACACCAACACTTGCAGTGACGTTGTAATACATACAACCAACAAATGATTTTAGTTTTGACTAAGCAAGCAATTTCTGTATCACTCCCTCTTTGAATGCTTCAGAACTCTATTGTATATATAATTCAATATTTTCCCGCATATAGTTGGAAAAAGTAGTTGTTTTTCAATAGGTTCA
Organism: Tetropium fuscum; assembly: GCA_964058915.1. NCBI lineage: Eukaryota > Metazoa > Arthropoda > Insecta > Coleoptera > Cerambycidae > Tetropium > Tetropium fuscum. The sequence goes on along the minus strand of CAXKVY010005670.1, from coordinate 4,228 downwards.
ACAAGATTTTATGCATTTTAAAGTTTAACATCTTCTGGATAACTGTATGCCTAATGCTTTTATATATAATATGTTCAAATAGAACAAATATAAATAGTAGACTAGATTTGTGTATTCTAAGAATGAGTTCCGTCAAAAACTAATGTCATAAAACGTCACTGCAAGTGTTGGTGTATTGGTAATTTAAATTCAAGTATGAATGATCAATGAAATAAATCGTATACTGCTCTGAAGATCCTCAAGAAAGGTGAAAGAACTTGTACAACTTCTAAGTGGTTCGTTTTCATGTGCATAGTGATTCATTTCCGTATGTGTGTCCAGATATAGCACTGGTAAGTGTGTTTTCTTTCTTATTCGTCTATTTGCTTATTTCTATGTAATGAAATGCTACAAACCCAAGATTACTTTTCACAAAATATATATATATATATATATATATATATATATATATATATATATATATATATATATATATATATATATATATATATATATATATATATATATATATATATATATATATATATATATATATATATATATATATATATGTAACGCTCTGTAACTTTACTATTTAAAAAGTAAAAATTTTCAACTTTGGGAGAGTTTTATATTACATAATTGTCCTTTTTTTAAGTATATCAAACATTTCCTTAAACTTCCGGTTTAAGCGGAAGTGACGCAAATATTTGTTATTTTAAATAGTACCCTGTATATTTTTTTTGCCCATCTGATTCGTCTTTAAATTCTCTTTTCAACCATGTATGCCACCATTTTTAAACTGAAAGTTAATAATCATTTTATTGTATTAAGCATAGGTGGCCATGATATGAACCTTGGCAGATATTGATGCTTAGTGTGCCGTGATCTCGAAAGACTTCTGGTACGCAACTTTGTGTCTCATATTTTTTTGGGCATAATCAATAGTTGAACAGACTAACTAGATCTTTCTTATTTAAAAGAAAGAATCTCTAAACAACCAACGATATTATAAAAACTAAGATAGGAACTCCATTTTTTTATTTGACCTACTTAAGAAATACTTATATATCTTTTATTTTCGGCCATTACAATTGCTGTACCTATCCCATTTTGCTTTCTTCATTAAAATTAGTATCGATAATTATTGCATAGTAATGAACATTGTTACTACCTACGGTAACAAAAATATTTAGTTAGGCAGGCGATAAAAACAAAATAAAAGAAGGTAAAAGGAATTATTTAATAAATAAAAAACATTTGAAAAAAATAATGAAAAACCATTACACTAAGGAATACATTTTTATATCGAAGGAATGAAATTAAAATAAAAGATTTACTGAAACACTAAATACAAAAAATATTTTTTACTCAGGTGCTCAAAATGTTGTCCGTTATTATCTTTGCACAATCGAGTTTTTGTGACGGTAGCTCTAAACATGTTATCTAACTGTAATTCAATAATCCCATTAATGGCTCTTCTGACTCTCATTTCCATGTCTTCTCGGTTTGTTGGTGGAGTCCTATAAACTTTTTCCTTGAGGTGGCCCCATATGAAAAAATCGAGCGGCGTAAGGTCCGGTGACCTTGCAGGCCATCTTACGGGTCCATTTGTTCCCATCCAGTTATCTCCAAACCTTTCATTTAGGTAAACTACTACTCTGCAGTTATGTGGTGGAGCCCCATCCTGTTGAAACATTATTGGGTCAACATTAAGTGGCAGTTCTTCCAAAAAATCTTCGATCTGGTTTTGCAAAAATTCCAAATATCTTTCTCCATTTAATGGTCCGTCAAAAATTATTGGCCCAATAATTCTTCTGCCACGTACCCCCCAACCATACATTAAAACTAAATCGCTCCTGATATGCACTTTCTTTCATAATTCTGGGATTTTCCTGTGCCTAATAACGAGTGTTGTTACGATTGAATAATCCCAAATTAGTAAACCTGCATTCGTCGGAAAATAAAATTCGTTTATGAAAATTATTGTCCACATTGTGTCTGTTGAAAAACCAATTACAATTGTCCAATCTTCTTTGAAAATCATTTTCGTATAAATGCTGGTGTATTTGGTACTTGTATGATTTAAATTTATGTTTCCTCAACATGCGTCTAGCTGATTCCCGATTTACACCGATTTGGTCCTCAATATGTCTTATCGAAATTGTGGGATCTGCCTCGACAATTGCCAATACATTGATTTTCGATTCTTCATCGATAATAAAATTATTTCCAGGTACATTTGGTTCTCTTCTGAATTGCTGTTCAACTCTTCCAAAATAGTTGTACGGTGGATGATTTCTTTCGGGAAATCTTTCTTCATATAACTGAGCAGCATGTCTGCTATTTTTTTACATTCGCCATAGATTAATAGCATATCTACTTTTTCATTTCTTGAATACATGATAAAAATACTATTTAAAACGCGCTAACTTAGGTATAATTTAACAATAAATACTTAAATCGTTGTCAAGTAAACAATTCTTAATTGTCAAACCAAAATGACGCGTCTTTTTTCATTTTATTTCTTTTCCATGGCCTGCCTAACTAAATATTTTTGTTACAGTAGGTAGTAACAATGTTCATTACTATGCAATAATTATCGATACTAATTTTAATGAAGAAAGCAAAATGGGATAGTTACAGCAATTGTAATGGCCGAAAATAAAAGATAAATAAGTATTTCTTAAGTAGGTCAAATAAAAAAATGGAGTTCCTATCTAAGTTTTTATAATATCGTTGGTTGTTTAAAGATTTTTTCTTTTAAATAAGAAAGATCTAGTTAGTCTGTTCAGCTACTGATTATGCCCAAAAAAATATGAGCCACAAATATATGAGTTGCGTACCAGAAGTCTTTCGATGTCACGGCACACTAAGCATCAATATCTGCCAAGGTTCATATCATGGCCACCTATGCTTAATACAATAAAATGATTATTAACTGTCAGTTTAAAAACAAATGCCATGGTGCGATACATGGTTGAAAAGAGAATTTAAAGACGAATCAGATGGGCAAAAAAAATATACAGGGTACCATTTAAAATAACAAAGTTTGCGTCACTTCCGCTTAAACCGGAAGTTTAAGGAAATGTTTGATATGCTAAAAAAAGGACAATTATGTAATATACAACTCTCCCAAAGTTGAAAATTTTAACTTTTTAAATAGTAAAGTTACAGAGCGTTACATGTCTCCTGTGTCACCCGGTATATATATATATATATATATATATATATATATATATATATATATATATATATATATATATATATATATATATATATATATATATATATATTGTGAAAAGTAATCTTGGGTTTGTAGCATTTCATTACATAGAAATAAGCAAATAGACGAATAAGAAAGAAAACACACTTACCAGTGTTATATCTGGACACACATACGGAAATGAATTACTATGCACATGAAAACGAACCACTTAGAAGTTGTACAAGTTCTTTCACCTTTCTTGAGGATCTTCAGAGCAGTATACGATTTATTTCATTGATCATTCATACTTGAATTTAAATTACCAATACACCAACACTTGCAGTGACGTTTTATGACATTAGTTTTTGACGGAACTCATTCTTAGAATACACAAACCTAGTCTACTTTTATATTTGTTCTATTTGAACATATTATATATAAAAGCATTAGGCATACAGTTATCCAGAAGATGTTAAACTTTAAAATGCATAAAATCTTGTTGAACCTATTGAAAAACAACTACTTTTTCCAACTATATGCGGGAAAATATTGAATTATATATACAATAGAGTTCTGAAGCATTCAAAGAGGGAGTGATACAGAAATTGCTTGCTTAGTTAAAACTAAAATCATTTGTTGGTTGTATGTATTAATTGTTTCTTCGAAAATTCTCGAAAAAAATCCAATTTTCACCCTGGATATATATATATATATATATATATATATATATATATATATATATATATTATATATATATATATATATATATATATGTATATAATATATATATATATATATATATATATATATATATATATATATATATATATATATATATATATATATATATATATATATATATATATATATATATGTATATATATATATATATATATATATATATATATATATATATATATATATATATATATATATATATATATATATATGTATATAAAGATCTTTGTTCCCTCCGGGTAAAACCCGAGGCGGACTAACCTCCGGGATAATGCTTTCACTTAAAAACAAACATTTTGCATA
>CAXKVY010005669.1:0-31284 GCA_964058915.1 Tetropium fuscum | reverse complement strand
AGGCGGGTAAAAGATGGCTGCAATCATTTTTAAGAAGAAATCCAGGCATAACCATCCAAAATGCAGAGAATACTTCTGTTGCTCGAGCTGTGGGCATGTCAAGAGAGATTGTGAGTATATTTTAAGTCTCGAAGAAGTTGTCACAAATAACGCTGCATTTAGTGATAAGAAGTAACGATCCCGGGACGCGCCTACAATTCGTAACGAAGCAACTTTTGGTCTGACAGCATCCCCCCAACCAGGTCCTTTTGGGATGCAGCCGAAACGCACTCCATCCAAGAAAGCTTCAGGTTTGCCAGTTTCGTCTCGCCTGGACAAAATTCGTCTGGAACGGTGTTGCAGATTCTTCCAGATCGACAGGAAGGCACTGAAGATGCTTTAACACCTATCATTTCACCTTTACCTGTGATAACACCAGCCGTAAAAAAGGCTCGTGTCAATCTCACCCACGTTTTAACGTCCCCGGAATATATAGAGATGAGGCGAGAGGAAGTGTCAAAGAAAAAACAAACCAAAGCTAAACCGACGCCTACAGAAAAATGTTCAAAGAAACCCAGACGAGAGTCTACCTCGTCAGTTAACATTTTGTGTTTCGTTATTTAAGCCATCATCAAAGAAACAAGTAAGTTTAAGTTCGTGTTACCTGTTTTGAATGGTTTTTTATTTTTGTTAATAAAGAAGTTATTATCAGTTTTTTAAAAGGTGGTCCAACTCTCCTCACTTTACCCTATGAGAATACATATTCCCAAGTTCCCAAAAACTCCGAGTTGGAGGCGGCCGTGAAAAAACCCCAGCATCTTGAATTTATGGTGGATATGGTGACGCTGCGCGAATAACCAACTTTATCATTATTATCAGGCTGCGTTATGTTTGATTATGTACCGTATTCAATATAATCAAACTTTCATTTTTGTTTAATCCTACTGTTTACGATTTAATAACATAAAAGGTAATAGATTATCGATACATAACACACAACTTTTTTGTAGGGAATTGTGTGACAAACCTTCTCCTATACTTATATTTTTTCCCTAAGATAAAGCGTTTAAAAGATTCAGTGCGGTGTACGTAAAGGGGATGAGATAGGGATGAGGCTTAGAACCCCTTAGGAATTGTTGATATGTATCCTGACACACATAAGCTAACTATTATAGACATATCACCTTTTTTTCTGATATTCTACATCAATTTGCCTAATTTCCGTGTACTTACTATAATTTACCTGTCGATGTCGCCTGGACTAATAATAAATATTTATGTAAGTAGCGAATATTCTATCATTTGTATTGTGTTATCTCAAGAAATATTACACACGATTAATCTTGCTAATTATTGATCGGACTAAGTATTGACCAAGGTTAGTTGATATATCACGGTGTAGCACAAGTACTACGCACTACGTAACCGAATAAAATATTTCCTAAGGACTCCTAGTCCCTAGCGGGGTTTATATTGTTAGGTGAAGTCGGAAAAAGACTGTCACTACAGGGTTTAGTGCAATTATTTCTCCGAAAGCTCCTGCGTATGATATAGTAAAGGTTTTTTATTACTTTTATAGCAGATCTGATGGAAATACCTCCTGGGGGCGTATATGAAATGGGGTTCATATAAATCACGTAAAATTGTAACTTGGAGATGGATAATGTAATCAACTAAAGGAATGAAATGGACTCTTCAAAATGTGGAGCCATCTGAATAGAATCAGATATATTTCTAAAAGACTTTGTTTTGGGTATGTATTTGTCAATATTTTATTGAACTCAACCAGCCACCCGCGAACCGTGATTGCGCGATAAAATTCGAACGCAAAGAGCACCATTTCTCGCGCCTTCTCTGCGCTACCTTCAAACCGCCCACAGGAGACGCTTAGAAGATCTGTAATTTGATAACGGTACACACCAAAGAATGTCCCATTAATATTACATTGTTAATAATATGTAGATAGATATCAATTGGATGGAAATCTACCTGCCGAGTTTAATTATTTCTTAATCGATTTATTCCATTCGTATTGTTTGAGACTGGCAGTGGCGGAGCTATGGCATAGCACAGTTTTGTGCAATGCACAATGGCCCAGGTTTTTTTCGCAAATAAGAGATAAATTAAGGCAACTTTGACAACATATTATGATTCTTTGAAAGCTGCCCTTACGAATAAATAGGGAGTGACAACAGGTTTTCAAATGAAACATCAACACCAAGCTGAAATGCCAATGCCGAAATGATGAGTTAGGACTTATTCAAAATTAATGTATTCTAATACACAGTAGACGTAGTTTATGAGCGGATTTCGGCTAGATTTGAACTCACTTACTGATACGTTTGGGTTCCTAGATATTAAAAGGCCTGTGAATATATGTCTGATATGTCTGAAAGTAACATGCTATGAACGTAACATTACGAAACAGTTATTAAGAAGTTTTGGCAGTTTATCTATATCGTTGAATTTGTAAAAGATGACGTTGATGAAGAAGTGTCAATAAAATATTTAAAATATTCAAAATATTTGTATAACTTCATTATACGTGTGTAAACATTGGCTGGCACCGACATCAAAAATAAAAATAGTTGTATGTTATTGGCCTAAAAAATTGATTATATTCTAAGTAAGAATGAATAACGTAATTATTTTTGACTTTTTGGTGCAGTAATTAGAATAGATTTTTTTGAGGTCGGTTTTGTTTTTTCTGTTAAAAAAATTTTATACTAGGAATTCTATTGACAATAACAAATTTACTGAGTAGCCCACCACTACAATAAAATTTAAAGGACCAAGTGATTTGAAATTTATTCCTGTTTTTTGCCAAGGTCTAGAATTACATGAGGTTGGAGTGGTTCCTTTGTATTCGATTTTGCATACTTTAGACATGTTGGGCAACTTAAGACAGTAGTTCCAATGTCCTTTGATATTCCAGGCCAATATACTGAAGTTTGAGCTAACAGTTTATTGGAAACAACGTCTTGATGAGATCTATGAAGAAGTTCAAAGAACTATGATTTTAATGAATCAGGGGTAATTATTCTTTTATTATAGAATAAAACAATTTTGTGAAGAAAAATATCATTTTTCATAGGCCATAATTATTTTACTGAAGAAGGTATATTACTTATGATGTAGCCAACCATGCTGAACATAACATTTTATTTTACTTAATATGAAATCATTATCAATTTCATTTTGTAGTCGTTTTTCATTTTGTGGTGACGTTGATATAACAGAATAAACCCTACAATTGCTTTCTAAATTATGGTAACAATTATTCCTTTGGATGGTTCTCTACTTAAAGGATCTGGTACATGTAAGTTTTTTCCTGGTAAATATTGAAAGTTAAACTGGATCTTAATAGTCGAAACGCTAAACGTTGTATTCTTGATGACATTTCGTCTACCGGTTTCTTGAGGAGACCTAATAGAGGACGATAATCGGTTTCAATTAAAAACTTGCGAGCAAATGTTGAATTATGAAAATGTTATATGAAAATGGTTTATGGATGGTGTAAACCATTTCTAAAACTTTTTTTTCTATGTGATTGTATATTTGTTGTGTTGGTGTCAAAGACACGGATGTGTATTCTATAGGATGTCCATCTTACATGGTCAATACCATAGGGACTAGCGTCGACAGATGAAGTAGTGTCTTTATCAAGATAAAAATAACATAGAATAGGAGTGTAAGTTATAAGTTTAATCGATTAAAGGAGGTATTTTCAGTTTGTGACCATTCCCAATCGACATTAATAGATAAAAGTCTCAGCGTCGCAGTTTAATCAAATAAATTAGGTATAAATTTTGAGGTATACCACCATCCTAGGAAACGCTGAAGCCTGAAGATCTTTTTTGTTCTTTGGAGGATTCATTTTTAGTATAGCTTGCGTCTTTTTATCATCAGGAGCCACGCCTTTATTATTTACGACGGGGCCTAAAAATTTAAGCTGTTTAACAGCAAATTTTGATTTTGTACAAAAAATTTCAAGAAACTTCAAAGACAAGACATTTTGATAGAGCTTCAAGGACATTTGAAAGATTTTCATTGTGTTTGAGAAGAGTTTGGTCAAAAACAAAAATATCATCGACGTAAGCTAATACTCCAGATAAACCATCTAATGTTTCAAATATAAACCTTTGAAATATTTCTGGTGCAGAAGATGGTACATATGGAAGCATCTGATAACAATAGCGACCAAATGGAGTTGCAATAGTACACACTAAAAAGCTATCATAGTCTAAATGAATTAGCAAAAACGCAGAAGAAGCATCAAGAAAAGTAAAAAATTGAGCACCGCTTAATTCCGAAAATAGACTATCCTTAGTTGGAATATGAAATTATTTTCGTCTGATATACGTATTTAATGCTCTAGGGTCCACGCACGCGAATATCACCAGTCTGTTGGTTCTGTGTCAGGAATTATTATTTTTTCCGTCATCAAATTATCAAGTTTTTATTTAACCAAAATTTTTAAAGCCATTGGAATTTTTCTACAGGAGTTAACACGTGTTATAGCATCGTCTCTGAGACTAATATGATAAATTTTGGAGATTTTTCCGATGCCCGTAAATATACTTTTCATTTGTAAAATATGACGTTGATGAAAAAGTGTCAATAAAATATTTTTCAGCACTTTTTCAGTACTACAAAAATGATTTTTGGGAAATATATATGGCATTATTTCTTTTTCTGGCGCTACCTGTATCTGCACAAGGGCCCTAGGCATCCTTGCTCCGCCACTGGTGGCTGGTCATTAGACATTTAAAATAGCGATATTATTTCTGGTATGTATAACTGTTAGATCATCTTAGATATGCTCTATATGGTACCTAATAGAATGCCAAATAATCAAGGTTGGACTGATTGTGATCTTTAATCTGTTTATTCGATAGTATTAAAAAAATACCCCTATAAGGCTCAACAATATTTTATTATTTTTCATTATAATCAAGAGCAACCGAGTATATTATTGTACATCATATAGCATGTTACGTAGTGGATATCCACACCAATCAACACAAAAAATCGCAACAAATTCATAGATCTAACTTAACTAAGGCAACTAATTTTCTGTCGGTTATATCTGTGGTGTTTTTAGTATATTTTCCTTTAGCAGTCACTTGTTTGTAATCTAGTCTAATAGCTTGGTGATCTGATAGCCTAGTTATAATCACTATCACATATCAATGTCAACGATTATTTTATTAGTGTCAAGGCCATTTGTCTTCCTTCTAGTTTCTGAGTGTAACGCAAGTAGTTAGTTGAAAGGCTATACAATAGATAAGCATTTAATGATCCCATCAAGTCATTTGATTACGTTCACTATGATTTATCATTTAAGGTTTTCTCGAAGGTCGAAGACAATATGTCTACCCAAATCATAAAAACAGAAGTTTGATGAACAGAGGTGAATCAGAGTGTTTATATGTAACTGTAGGTGTCTCACAGGGTTCTATATTGGGCCCTGTGTTGTTTCTTTTATATATAAATAGTATTAATTGTTCTTTACTATCAAAGGAACATGATTTGTATGCAGATTATATTTCTGTTATATTGTCCAATATATGATGTGATCACATATTAAGATTTAATTTTAATAAAATTGTTTTTATTAGGTAAATGTTACCTATTATTCTGTACCTGAGATTCTGTATGTTGGTATCCAAGACCCAAGTAACTGTCAATTATTCCTGTATATATTCCTGTATATATCCTGTAAATATTCTGTATAAAGAAAATAAATTATTGTTGTAAAGTTGAAGTTAAGCTCTTGAATTGATAATGCTGCTAATAAATGACTTTTTGCATAAAAATAAAAGGCACATTATTTTCTTTTTTTAGGAACTATTATGCGTTCATGAGTTTTAATCTTCTTAAGAATTTCTCGAGGTCATGGGAATCATAATATCATGTTTCCCATTGCCTAATATTATGTAGTAGATTATTGATTATAATATATCATATAGAAAGGAACTAAGACGTTCACGGGTTTTTATTGCAGGAATCCGTCAACGGGTCATTTAAGAAGAAAAAACCGCGGAGTGCTATTATTAAATTAGAGGGTGAAAATTGGTGGTAGGGGTGAAAATGTACCTTCTTCAGTTTTTTCAATATATCTCGCAAACAAGGCAAAATCTCCATATACTTTATATGAAACTTTTTATAGAGAATTGAATTTATATATGCCCATCGAAACGGCACATATAAAAAATTTAAAACATTTTCTTGACAAAGATATTGAAGGAAAATTTTCGATTTTTATTTTTTTTGCGTTTTTGCATATAACTTTTTTTGGATCAGAGATAGGTACAGGCATTGCTTTATGGAATAAAACGTACACAACATTTTTTGAGTTAACAAATCCCCTCGAACATTTATTTTTTTTCGGTCTTTATCCCTCTTATACAGATGTTTTCCTTCTAATTTTGTTGAAAAAATTATTATTTTGCTCAATAAAATAGTTATTTTCAATTAGATATAACTATTCAATCAAATGTATCCTCTCTGCGTTGAATTAGATGCTTCTCTATCACTGATAACAATATAAGTGCACTTAATACATAATTATACATCTATAATAAGTATATAAGCTGCACATAATAATTATAAATCTTTCTCCGACTCTGTTATTTTAATAGAAAGCTGGTGGTATATACCTGCGAAAACAAACGAATTACAGAAAGCATTCGTTCGAAGATCTGTGGACATAATGACACATACCACATTTTTACCGAACGCCGAGCAATTTCGTGCTAATCTATTCGACCGAATGCATTCGCCTTCGTTATCTGTATGAATAGGCCCTTAATTAGAAGCCGAATTAAAACGTATAGCATATACAAGTAAGAATATTGTGTTCCGGAATAGGAGGAAAGCTCCAAATTCCGAGATGTCGCCACGCGTTGAGCCGAGTGCATTTCGTCAACAAGATGATCGTGATGGATGTTAAAAAATATTTCACTTTGTCCAACTTTGATGGTTTCTACACGGACAATTACGAAATGTCCTTGATAATGTGAGATTACAAAGTAAAAAAAAGTTTGAGGACTTTTTTTTGGTATGGTGTAAAATTTATGAGCCAGCCTCATAAATACTTTGTTCAGGGATTTGTTCAGGGCGAAGCCTTCAATGCAGAGCGTTATACCCAGTGATATCTCTCTGCTTCAGTTTTTGGTTGAACATCACGCGGATTATGAAATAAAGTTTTGACCAGATCTTGCTTCATGCGAATACGTGAGAATCACAAGGGACTGGTATGAGGCCAACAGCATCAACTTTGTACCGAAAGTAGACAATCCCCCGAACCTACCTCAGGCTCGCTATATTGAAGAGTTCTGGACAATATTGAGTGGGAAAGTCTATAATAACGGATGGGAAGCATAAAATGAAGAACAATTGCGACGCCGTATATCCAGAATAATTAGAGAAAGCAACGCTGGAGTCATCCAAAGGGTGATACAACGCATCAAAGGAATACTTAGACAAATGGAAAACAACGGTTCCTTGTAGATTATTTGAATTTTGTTTTATAATAAGGATAGGGAAACTTAAGGCAAAATGGCATGCTTCCTGAAAGTCATCAGTAAATAATTGTTTTAGATAACTTTTAAAATATGACTATAATTTTGTAACACCTTATTTATTCGTAAAACAAATGACATAGTTCGACTTAAAAAAAATCAGCATTCTAAAAATAAAATAAACTATACCAAAAAAAAACGACTACTATGTCAATTTGTCATACATGATATGAAACACTCGGAGTAGTTTCCACAAACACCAAAACACTTTCACTTCGCTCGACGCGCGTTTCGCCAACCAAGTTGGCATCATCCGGAGACGATTAAAACGTTAGACGATTAAAAGTTTTAATCGTCTCCGGATGATGCCAACTTGGTTGGCGAAACGCGCGTCGAGCGAAGTGAAAGTGTTTTGGTGTTTGTGGAAACTACTCCGAGTGTTACAGTTACATCAAAGGTTCCAGCCCTATCCAGTAATACATGATATGCAAAATGACACATTTCATTTCATTTTAGTCTGTTTCGCATGCTTTGCAAATTAATAAAATTAGCCTTTTTAGATACTCCAGCGCACTCAGAATGACCCTATTCGCGACATTGTTGACATAGGATCCATTGCTCTAGGATCTAATAAGGATCTAATCTAATCTAATCTAATAGGATCTTAATATACCGATTTAAATATTTAAAAAACATTTTACAATGGAAACAGCTTAAAATACTATATCACTCACTTGTTGAATGGCATCTAAGGTACGGTATCTTAGGATGGGGTGGTGTACTAGACACGTATCTTAACCCACTAAATGTACTCCAAAAGAGACTCAAAACTCAAAATAGCACTTGATAAAGATAGAACATATCCATCAGATAGGTTGTTTAGAGATGGAAGTGTAATGGATATTCGGTCCTTATATTGCTTTGATTGCATACTGTATCAGTGGCAAACAAATTCAGCTAACAATTCCACAGTGATCACTAGAAATAGAACTAACAATAAATTAAGAAACAAAAAAACAAGAACTACATTTGGTCAACGATGCTTCACATATTTAAGTATATGGGCCTATAATTTTCTCCCTAAAACACTAACAGACATACATACTATGAACAGATTTAAAACAAAAATAAACAATATATATTAAACAAGCCCAGACATTATATACACAACGCTGTCAACCCAAAACCATTATTCAATACCATATTTTAAATGTTAATTTGAGTTAACTTAGGACCTTATTTGCCCTCATATATATGTATATTATAACAATACGAATTTGATGTAAAATATTACTCTTACCTACCTACTTACCTGAACGTTCCTTACTTACTGATTTTCACAATATTTTTTTTTTAAGGAGCTCAATGTCTACTATACCTATATATTTTATATTTTTAACACTCTGTCATTGTGTATTATATTTTGATAAGACCTTTTATTCAAAATGTACTTTTGTATGTATTTTACAATATAATATTTAAATCAGTGTTTATTTATATGTCTATTGTATTTTTATATGCTTGATAATGTTTATATTTGTTTGTTCAAATTTCTTGGACAGTGCTTTTGCGCTAATATGAAGTACCTAAGTTTATTTTACAGCGGAATATTTTATATATACATTCTTTTGTTATACTTGTGTTTTTGATATTACTGTAAATAAACTTTTTCTATTCTATTCTATCTAGATCGGCTAAACAGTTCATTGCAATAAAGGCAACCAACATCTGAATCAGCATCATCGCCATTATTATTTAATAGTGGTTCGTCTTCTGAAGAGTCTGTACTAATACGTTTTTTAACTATATTTCCTTGGTCTTTCTTCTCTCTTTTTCTAATTTCTCAATCTCCTTTTATTTTAGTTCTTGTAAAAATGGACTTGCGCTTAGGATACTTTGATAATTATTTTTCCTTTGGCGACGTGATGATGATGATGCCACCGGAACTGGAGCCAACTCGTCCAATAATACTGCTAGATCCGTTTTTTAATTTTCGGAATAGGCCTCTAAAGATACGTTGCTGGAAGATGCAACAACATCGCAGTTTGATGAGCTAGTATGTGATTCATCTTTATTTTCTGGCAGCTGCGTGTTTACTGTGTCATCAACATTGTCAGGGATATCAGTAGTAGCTCTTGGTAGATAAAGATGCTCTGGGAAAACGTTAGCGTTTAATGGATAAATACCTGTTGCTTCAAATGCCTTAAGAGCTATACCAACGGTAGCGGCTTTATTATAGGCTCTGGTAAATAATGAAGCTATTTGATATATTGCCACAGACGGTCCTCCCCGGAGGTGCCACAATATGGATCACACGGATGTTCGCGAATGCATGAGGTTCGGCTCGCTGGAAAATTGTCCGCACGTAGAGACAAAGCTCAGCTCGGGGATAAGTTCGAGGTTCGTCTCGGGGTTCGGTTCGATAATCTAGACCCGGCTTAATAGACGCTTTTTTCCATCCCATCCTTTTTTTCATTTACTGCTTCTATGGCCTTCTGCATATCTTCAGTCGACCAGGATTGTCGATTAGATTTTTTTTGTATTGGGACACCATCTAAAATAAAAATTAAAACTGTAAAATTGACGTAAGGCAAAATGATACACTTCGTATTTACGTAGGGCAAAACGACACACCCCGTATGTCGTTTTGCCCTAACGCACTCTATAACAAATAGTCAATTTTTAGGGTAAAAAGAGGGATAAAAATTGAAAAAAAAAACTAAAAAATTTTCAACCCGAAAAATTTTTTAACCCACCCAGACAAAACTTCCTTAAAAATGGAAGTTTTGTCTACTTTTTTTGCTGTAAAGCAATGCTTATACCTATCTCACATCCAAAAAAAGTTATATGCAAAAAAATAAATAAAAATCGAAATTTTTGCCATTTGTTCTTTTTGTTTCAACATATTCGGTATAAAAAAAATGTTTAAAATTTGTATTTTCCATGCCATGCCATTTCGATGGGAAATTTCAGTCGACAAACAGTTTAATTTAAAGTAAATCGAAATATTGCTTCGCTTGCGAGATATATAGAAAAAAAACTGAAAAGGGTGGAAAGGTTTTTCTTCTTACATGACCCATTGACCGATTTCTACAATAAATACCCGTGAACGTCTTAGTTAATTATTGCCCTGCTTTTTAGGACATAGTCATAGTCGCAGTATAGTCATACTATAGTCATATAGGTATAATTATATAGCCTATAGTAGACGCAATAAAAAGGTCAAGCAGCCACTGTTAAGCTTGTAGGTAAATTAACGTCTTGTTAGTTATTGGGTACTGTCCAGTTCGATTTGAATATCCATAAAAGTCCGGGTCGCACGAAAAACGTAAAACAAAGTTTATAACAGGGGATTAATCCGAAAGGCAGAAAAGTTGCGCACATTCGTATCTGAATACGAAACTTTCCTAGGCATATTCGTTTTGCTCCCGCTTGAACATTATAGCCAAGTTTATGGAAACTTTTGATATACAACTGGAAAGTTGGGCCGTTATGCGAACCGAATTTGCTCTACTTAACATAATATAGTTATTGGCTAGAGTTTCAAGAGCAAGCTGTAACGTTTACCCTTTAATAGTCGAGCCATGTGTTGCAGGCGGCATGTAGGTAACGTACGATAGTTTCGCCCGCTTCCAGCATAACCGTAAAGTTGCGCTTGAGGGTCGAAGGCGGTTATGCAGGTCTGCAAGGAGTCTCTCTCTGGCACCTTGGGAGCCGGTGAATAGCTATTTCTCCAGGGGCTTCGATACTTCGATAATAATTATCTACTCTTTATGACTTCGGCGGTAACTTGAACGTAATTTCGACGTAATTTATGGCGGAAGTTACCAACTCTGACACATTGATATTCTTTTGTTTCCACACTATGATCTAGCTTCTAGGTATTTTTTGGAAACTAAAGAGTACTTCCTTTATAAATTTTGCTTTTTCATGTTACCATGAATGATAACACCATTTCCTCATACTTACAATATGAAGTACTAATGAATGCGAAGTTGATTTAGGCAATACGAGCCCACCAACTTATGAATTTGTTAAAATTTGAGAAACTTTATATTTTTATTTTGGTTTGCCCGATTCGAATCCGTACTGTTCCTTATCGGTGCAAGTATGGAAACAAAAAGTAGTCTCGTTCTGTTTAATTTAAGTCTATCAAAACATACTGATAATAAAATGTTTTGTTTTTTTTTCATGATATACATGATTGCATATCTATGCCTCGAAATTAGTTTTTCGATTTTTTTCTCTATGAGACATAATCTAACGAAAATGTATGCTTCCATATGTTTTTGGACATGATAAATACGTTGCTGGAAACATAATTTTCATGTGATTGTTATAATACATAGAAGACAGTTTGATTTTTTCCAAGAAAAATACCACTACTATGTAAATCTAAAATCGCATAATAATAATGATTGCAATAAAGCAAGTATTTCCATTCCCAGTTCAGCATTCCAGTCCAGCTTCAGCACAGGGGCGCTAGAGGACATCATTCCAGTATTGTAGTGATTTAAGGTATAATAGGTTATCGCAGGGTTTATGTATTCAGTTTTTATAAAATTGAATGCAATAAAATGCAATAAAAATGAATGCACTATTAACAATATTTGTCATAATAAATCAATGTCATGTACGGAAAACCAATCTTGGTCTTTCTATTTAAAAGACCTTAAAGTTATTAAAGATTTGTATTTGCTAAATTTATATACAAGCATCACATAGAAAATTTAACTTGTGATAATTCAGCCTAATTTAGAACCTCCTCTGAGGTAAAGTTTCGTAACGCTAAATATATTCGCTAATATTATCTCTAATAGATATTAATAAAAATAAATCATTTCACAAAACAATCCTACGAAAATAAAACAACAATTTATAATTGTAATGAGAAAAATATAAATGTTACCATAAATATCAATATGCAAAACCATAAAAGTATTCACAAGAACTGGCGCCGATTTAAAGAAGAATCTCCAAAACTATTAGTTATAAAAACTAAGTACCTACACTAAGTACTTGATAAACTATCTTCTTATGTGTTAACCCAGCAGTATATATAATAATATATCGTTCAATAATAAATAGCACAAATTAGAAAACTATCACAATATATATATATATATATATATATATATATATATATATATATATATATATATATATATATATATATATATATATATATATATATATATATATATATATATATATATATATATATATATTGTGATAGTTTTCTAATTTGTGCTATTTATTATATATATATATATAAATATATATATATATATATATATATATATATATATATATATATATATATATATATATATATATATATATATATATATATATATATATATATATATATATATATATATATATATATATATATATATATATATATATATATATATATATATATATATATATATATATATATATATATATATATATATATATATATATATATATATATATATATATATATATATATATATATATATATATATATATATATATATATATATATATATATATATATATATATATATATATATATATATATATATATATATATATATATAAGGAACACTGTTATAAAATATCATGATGTACATTGTATAATATGCATGGGGTTATTTTCTATTTTTTACTGTAGATTCGTAATTCAGCGTACTATTTTTATCGTTATCTACTTTTAATATTTACCTTCCATTTGCATATTTTATATTTTTATATTATTTATAATAATTTTATAATATCCTCTTTTATACAATTATGTGTATTTCCCCAGTAAAATGTTTTCCACGCGGAACTAATTTTTCATTGTCCCAATGCATTTTGTTTCTTTTCATCCACAATAATAACATATCGTATATGCCACGAAGCGTAGTTTAATAAGCCAGCAGCTATTATTTGCTATTCCCATTCGGCTATTGTCCAAAAATAACAGCTAACAGACATATATATGCCATCGAACATACAAAACAGCCCTGATTACTGCTCTAGCTGCAGCTGAAAAGCCCCATTCAATAAACACAAACTAGCGGTATTGTTAATATTCCAATTCAACCTGCATTTACCTATTGGATGTTACATCATCACAGAGGATTTTGCTTTACGATAACATTATTGCCTATATTAGCGGCATTTATATCGAATACATTCTTGGTTGGTCCATTATGAACGTTCCTACATATTATCGATAACCAAGAATTAATTTACTGCGCATCAGCGCTCATATAACGGTTGACATTTTTATCGCAAATGTCCCCCTGTAAAACAGTGTTATGGCTGCCGTGATTTGGGGTCGTTTATTGCATATTGGGGCCCCGAATTTAGTAAAATTGGCACATTCAAATCAGCAGTCTAGGGGAGTTTCGTGATTTATAACTGCCACGTCGTACATCTCCGCAGGTGGGGTGCATATATTTTGAAAGGTCTACGGCCTCGGTTCAGTGTTTTCTGTCAGAGGTAAGGGACTGGCGTCCGCAGACTAGGAGACGCCTCATCTCAATGTACCAGCAATTTTCTTTTGACGACGGCATCTCAACGCTATTGTTGGATTGCTATCATTTAAATGAAATGGAAGTAGGGATTTTGCGGAAAACACAATATCAGAATTCAGCCGGCTCCCAAACCCGAATTACCATATCCTGGATATACTTTCAATAGCGAGGAGGCATAAAATGCTCGTATAAATAGTGGAACTGTGAATCATAATGGCATCCGGCGCTTTGTCTCGCCGAAATTTGGCCATGTAACAGAGAAACTATACGTATGTTGCAGACTATCCCGAAAATGCGGAAGCTAGTGCCGGGTATTTTTAAATTATTCGTATCTCACGTAAACCAATCTCGCGCAAACATCTTGCAGAGGTACCTCACGAAACTGACTTTTCGGATCATCTGCCTGGAGTTCAATTAATTCCTTTTGAAGCGATGTTTCCACTTGCTCCACGTTGGGAGAAGTGATAAATATTTAGTTTACGTTAACGGATATCCTCAAATGTTGGTGTACATTTTGTATTTAATGAAGATAGCTACTGTGCTAGGGCATTATTGCTAAAAATTTTATGAGCAAGCTGGGATGGAAAAATGGAAAAAAATATTTCCTATAAAAGTCTGATATGCACACAACAGTTTGTTTTGAAAATACTTTACATAGGCGAATATCTAATGGGAAATTTATCCTTGTTTCTGTATATTCTTATTCAGCTCTTTCTCTCATTGGTGATATCAATCTCTACTTTTTCCATTTTTTTTATCAACTTGCAGATGAGTATTTTTCATAATTATTATCTTCACGCAACGTGCCAGGTATTCCTTCCCACTTCACTGAATGTCGTAGCCAATTGTGCCACATCTTTATTAACTTTGGTTCTCCAAGGAAGTGGCAATCACTATTAATGGATATCAGTGGTGAACACTATCTCTTCGCTGTACATCTGGATATTAATCTCAATATGCCAAGATGTAGTGGACAGTTTCTTCATCCTCGCTACATACAAACCTTTAACTAATCCCTGCAAATAGGATTAGTCAAAGGTTGGTTCTTAACAGACTTAAAAAAAAAGGAGGATGTTCTCAAATTGGTTATATTTTTTTATGTTTGTTACCTCAGAACTAGTCTACTATTTATAATTGTTCTCCCTGAACATACTAATATATAAAGGCATCTTAAAAAGCTGGCAATCCTGCAGATGTAAGATGTTATCGTCCTATTGTCATTTTGTCTAACATTGCACAGGTCTTCGAGATGTGTCTGTATAAGCAAATATTTAACAATATCAAGTCTTACATATCGATAAACCAACATGGTTTCTTTATTCAGTTTGTCGCGAATCATATTCAACCACAAAGAGCAACTTGACGCCGTTTATACAGACTTCTCAAAGGCTTTTGATAAGGTGAATCATAGCATATTGATTCGCAAGTTGAAGCGGTATGGATTCAGTAATAACTTACCCCGCCTTCTAGACTCTTATCAACGAAAGCTATATGTCTCTTAAAACGGTTATAAGCCGAACACCTTTATTGCCACATCAGGAGTACCCCAAGGCTCTAACTTGGGACCACTCCTGTTTACATTATTCGTAAACGAGTTATTTCTGTCGATAAAACCGAACCATCTTATGTTTGCCGACGACTTGAAACTGTTTTTGAATATCTACGGCTGATTGTTTCACATTACAGGACCTTGTATGTTCATATTTGTTGTACTGATAATTATCTACATATTAATACAAATAAATGTAAAGTATGTACATTTACTCTCAAAACACAACCTTTAATATTTGATTACAATATAGGTACATCACCACTAATCCGTTATGAGGAGATTAAAGATCATGGTGTAGTGTACGACAAAGTGTGTACAAATAAAATTCTAAATTATTTAATAAAATTAATAATGCAAATGTTATTCAATGTAACTCCAACATCCACACATTTTTTAGCTCATCTTATAAACTCACCTTATACTTTGCTGATTACAGCAGGCCTAATAATCTTATTACGCGTGGAAGACCATCAGAGTACAGTTTTTCTTCAAAATACCCCATAAAAACAAGCCCATAGGTGATAGTTTATAAAAGATAGGTGAGTGATACTTCATAGAAGAAAACTTACATCAACACGTATATTTTGGTATTTTGCAACCCTTTGTTCCACCTTGGATACATACCCTTAATCCTGAACAAAGACAAATGGAATGGTGGCAAGACGGTTGCCCAGCACATTCAACACGACTGGTAAGGCAGTGATTGAATGATCACTAGGGCATCTGATCTATCACCTACGGACTTCTTTCTATGAGGCATTATGGAACAAAAAGTGTAGTAATTGTGTAAATGGCTGACGGCCTTCCACACAATTTAGATGTTTTGAAAAAAAGTGAAGAGACGTACCTAATCAGAGAAATTCGTAGGCCTACTACTGTAATCAGCAAAGTATAAGGCGAGTTCATAAGAAGAGCTGAAAAATCTGTGAATGTTGGAGGAAGTTACATTGAACAATATTTACTTTATTAATTTTATTAAATAGTTTATAATTTCATTTGTAATATTTTGAAATTTAATCAGTTACGTAGTAAGATTTGATTGCTCCTCCATCTAATTGACGATGAGCACGTTGTCCATCATATTGGATAGAAGCTCATGAAACAAGCTGATACGGTGGGCACGTCTTTAGATGTCTTCTAATTCTACGCTACAAGTCGGTTTTGTTTTTTTGTTAAAAAATATTTTTTGAGTACTGAATTATCTCCTGAGTATTAGAATTACATACTTAGTTGATTATACTTCTATTATTGTCATGAGAATTTCTTTTCGTCAACATTAAACACAATCTTATGAATTCAAATTTTTAGAGGGAACTCCTCGTCCTATGCAGTAATAAAATATAAACATTACATCATAGCAACAGTCACAGTTATAATTTTTGTTATGTTTATTAATGAATTAAAAAATTAAAAATTGAATAAAAACGAAATAAATTTCAGGCAGTCATATAAATAACACACTATGACGCTCTTATTGCGACATGTAAAGGACTTGAACAGTTATATGTGAATTAAAAACTGAATTATCGTGATGTTTATCTGGCTATAATTTAAATTATATTTTATGAATTTGCCTTTTATGAATTTGCCTTGGAAGACAGTTTATTTTCCATATATACGTGTGATTATTAATCAACTCGAAATTCTATTCAAATATCTGGGCGAATCTCTATTTGCATTTTCATGCTAAAGGATGTAACGAAGTAGGAAGAAGAATACATTAGAGAAGCATTCTTCGATTAGGTAACTTAGCGTCTTCTCTTACCGTCTGCAAGAATTTTTACAATTCTTATAAATCGTTCAGATTTTACTAATGCCTGCTTAATGCATGGGCGAAGACTTAATATAGCCTTGGGTAATCGGCAAATTTATCTAAATATTTATCAAATGCGAAAGATAATGTGTCCGATACGAAAATAACTCGTTCCTAATCGTATTCTATTATGTATATTGTATATGTAATTAAATACTAATAATTAATACTAATAATAAACTGTAATTTGTTCGGTTTGATCTTTCCGGCGTTTGCTATGCCCAAATTAAGTAATTTTAACATATATAAATTATATATATATATATATATATATATATATATATATATATATATATATATATATATATATATATATATATATATATATATATATATATATTGTTTTTATGTTATGTTTTTATAACAAGTAGAGATCCGATTAAATTTAGGGTAACCCGAGATCCACCACAACAGAAAGACTTTTTTGAGTATATTTTTCACTTAATATTGTCTAATATTTTGCTTAATCCATAACCCCACAGAGGGGAAATAATTTCAGCGGTTTAATTTTTCGTGATAAATTGTGAACAAAATGAGATCCCTAATAAAATTCATAGAAGCCGAGATCCGGAAATGTATATGATGATGTATATAGCCTAAGATGAGATCCTGCAATGTTGCCATGCCTTTTGGATGAAACTGCAATGCGCTGAAACGTGTCTGTGATAGTGAATTACTTTGAATAGTTATATTTACAAAATGTTTTCACGTGGAAAAAAGTGTAAGTTTCGCTATAAATGGAAAATCCACGCCAGCTGCTAGTACACAAAAAGGTAAGTAAGAATAAACTTTTAAAATGTTTCAATGCCCAATACCTACTTGAAATAGGTAAATATTATTTTATTTCGATGTTGATGTTTTTTTATCACGGGTGTTCTTCAGACAGAAACTTAAAGGGACTCGAGACACGATTCTTTCACACACACACTTCCGTACCCGCACCCATAAAATTTGGTGCTAATTGTTATATACATCAGACCGTAATATATCGGTATGTTGTAAATTTATTATTTTTATAATGCTCAGCAATATAAATAAGTACGTAAGTAGGATAATATATTTTTAGGAAAATGTCGACACTGGAGACGAAGAGAGTGTTATCGAAAATTCGGAGAATTCGAATTTCGTAAATTCTTCATCATCAGTAAGTAGTAAAACGACTGAGTAGCTTTTGGAAATAATTTTCAATGTCTAAGAATTTTATATTCATTATTGAATTAAATAAAAAATTTCTCCTGAATATTAACGGTTCTAGAACCTTTGATTGTTGAAATTGATAATCATGAATATGATAGGTACCTCAGGTACCAAGAACGACAAGTGTTAAGGTGGCAAGTTCGGTAGTATATTATCTGCTCATTCTTGGTTTCGATAGATAAAGTAGTTTGTGTATTGTTTCCGATCGACCTTTTTCTTTTTGAGAAAAATAATAATAATGTCCCGTTTTCCAAGGTCGCGGGAATTAATACGAATGTAAAGGTAATTACAAGGTGAAGTTAATGATATCATTTATAAAAAAAATAGGAAAAAATAATTGTAGGGCACCACCAACGAGATTGAACAGGTCGCTGGTCCTGACTAGCTAGCGGAGAGATATGGTCGTGAATTCGGAGGCCGTTGCTATACAAAATAAGTTCGGTTTGTGGAAAAATACTATTCTTACCTACGCCGGCTTTTCCTGCAAAAACGCTAAGGCAGGCTGCTTACGGTCACTAAAATATTAAATAATAATCCCACGGCTAAGCGGATTAAGGACAAATAAAAACGAAGATTTTTGTTTAAATTACAGGGAAAACAAAACGACAATCCGTCTTAAGTTAAAAACGCGTAATAATCTAAACCTTTTAAATGAATTATGATAAGTATTATTGCAGGTTAATTTACGAAATGCAAGGCAAAACCCGAAATTAATAGCAATTGAAACGAAGGCGAAATAAACGAAATAGCTGCTAGAGCAAGAACACAAATGCGATAAAATTAATTAACTAAGTATCAAGTTTTTAACGTTGTCACAGAGGAGAAAATTAGAAAAAATCTTGTATGAAACACGTTGGGAAACACTCGCATCCTTTTGCAGGACTCGCTAGCGCTCGTTCGGCAGAAATCTGCTCGTTACACAAAATAGTACTTTTCCCAACTGGTTACATAAATAGCTATTCTATTTCACTTTCACTCTCCTTATTTCAGGTAATATCTTATTTTAACAATTAAATAATAATACATTATATATGTTTGCGTTTTTTTTAAAGATTATATTCATAGAATAATTATATATAGCTATTAAATTAGAATATGTTTCAATATTCCTGGTGTATTATACACAATAATATCAATTTAGGAGGTTATTTATGCTATCAGTATGGATATTGGATATGTATGGATTTCGCAAACAAGTGGCATATAAAGAATTTAACAAAATTTTATTTAAAACTGACAGTACTAAAATACTAACACTAATACACTAAATTTTACTAATATTATTCATTGTCTCTCAAAAACTAAATACTCAGTATCACTTATCTTGCTCCTCACGTGTCACTTTGTTTCTTCTAATTATATAAATCGAAAAATAAATTTCAACTTTATTTTAAGATTACCACAGGAAATTTTTGAAACTGCAAAATTACTTTCAAAGATGGAAAGGGGAGTCGGCAGCAAAAACCAGGGCAAAACCCTTGATGAAATCGACGTAGAATTGGAATCGTGGGATCGCCAATCTTTCAAGGGAATATAAACGGTAACAATTATTACCACCAATTTAAAAAAATAAAAGGCAAAATCTCTCAAGGAGTAATTGCCTAAATGAACTATGTTGGATATTTGTTCCATTTATCTACCTTTACGTACTACTTTACGTAATACCTTTACGTACTGAAAGGGATATTACTTTAGGTAATGTCCCTTTCTAATAATAATAATAATAATAATAACAGCAGTTATAGCAACAGTAACATTAATAACACTGAACCGTTTTTTCCCAGTTTTTCTCATTTTTGATTAGTCATTATTAGAATCCGAGGCAGATGAGTCAGATGAACCAAGTCAACCAGTTGCATCAAATAAACCAACAATTAATTGTACGTAGTCAACCAGATGATCCAAATATTTTTGTCTGTGTTTATAATATTGTACAAGTTCCCGAAAACAAAGATCAGAAGTCTAGTAATTCGGAATCGGAAGAAGGTAAAGAAGAATAATTTTATTTTGGTGTGTATGTGATTATTAAAAATGCATTCAACTCCATACAAATAATTGTTGAAATTATTGTAAAATAATTGTGCACGAAGTTCATTACATGATATACATGAAGTTCTTAAACATGATTTATTCTTATACACGTATACGCATCGAACTTTATGTATAATGATTTGACAGCAATTTCAAAATTTATATTAATATATTAATAATATTATCTTATATATAATATAATAATAGTAAGATAATATTATCTTACATGATAATGAATTTAATCTTAAAATGATAATAAAAAAATCTCATGTTCTATTAATTACAGAACCATTAAGCAAAAAAAGGGAAAAGACTAAAATAGAAGCCAAAAAAAGAAATTGCCGTGGATCGTGGAAACAAGAGAAGAAGATGTTGAAAATTTTCAAAACTCACATTAAATCCAAAATTGCCCCCAAAGAAGCAGAATGCTTGAAGATGCGAGATCATTTAGATTTATTTAGAGAAAAGAACTGGGTACAAATTAAAACATTCGTGTATAACACTTATAAGAATTTGTAACAATGCCATTTTTTTATTTTAATATGTAGAGTAGAACATTTTCCTGAAACGAGGAAATTCAATAAAAACTAGAACATATTTTTTATTTCTTATTTTATCAAACTGTATCATATAACTCAAATAGCCATTTAGTCAAGACAAATTAGGAACAAAACTCATTATTTTCTATTTGTTTAAATTTAGTTGTATGAAAACCAAATAATTTTACTATTATTTTTGCTTTGCCATACATTATACACTTTCCTAGAATTTTCGGCTCAGCAATTTCACATATAACAAGGGGTGGGGGGCATACATTTTTGGAGAGTTTTTCAGCTTTTCTCAATGCCCAGTGGTGCAAATATAGCAAAACTATATATTTTCAGTTACAGTGCGATACCAGCTTTGTGTTTATGTCACATATAAAAAAAATGAAATTTCCAAAATTTTCGTCACAAAATATTTTCGCAAGAAAACCGAAATAGTTTTTCTATAAACTTTATATTGCATTACATAGCCATACATTTTTCTAGATTTTTTGGCTCGGCAATATCAGAAATGAACGAGAGGATATACATGTTTGGGCAGTTGTTCGGCTTTTGCTAAAATCCTTATGATGCAAACAACTATATTTTAAAACCAACATGTCACTAGCTTTTAGTCGACATTCATATCACACTTATCACTCATCATGTCACCAATCATATCACATAAAAAAAAATTATTTTCACCGATTCCCAAAGTATTTTTGTTTTTCCACTTTTACAAAATTTTACTTTAGCACTTTTGAGTTAGCAAGATCTATTTCTAGTTCAAATTTCATGGAAAGACTGACCCTACCAGGTTTTTGTTTTTTGCCTTTTGCGACACGGAATTCTATTTTTAAATTATTGTTTGCTCGTATGCAATTGCAGAAACATTCTTTAGGTATTGCCAAGCAAGACATTCACAATATGATAACATTTACCTACACAATATTTAGATTGATGTTCTTTCATTTATTATTTTATTACCATGTTCAGAAAAGAAGATCAATATATTTATATTGATGTTCTCTATAATTATCTATTCAATATATTTATTGAATAGGTAACTTTTAGGAAGAAGAAGAGACAGTTTTTTGCTTCATGCTTTATAATGAAGGGCGACATGAAAGTTAAAACTGCATATTTTTCAGGATATTTTCCAAAAAAATATTTAGAGCATTTTTTGCCGCTGCTACTTTTCAAACTATTTTCACGTTGTGCTGAAATGTTTGATACTTTTTATTTTATTGTATTAGTATGTTGGTTTTGAGTTGAGACATAAACCTACACATTCTATGATAATAAGATATATTTGAAATATACAAATAAAGAATGTTTCTTCTGCCTTATGTTGGTAAGAAGTTTTTCCATTTTACGCTTTACTAGTTCATGAAATAGGTATTATCAGATGTGGAATTTTGAAGAATAATTTAGTATAGTCTTTCTTATACTGTGACAATTTTCTACTAATATATGGAACGCAATAATTCATCCCATACATTGACTCTGAAAATATTAGATTTACTGCCAAGCAGACTAACTTAATATAGTTAAAATGAATAAACCGTTTATGCCTGTGTTACGGATTTGTGATGCGACGTTGCCGAATGTACAGGATCTCGTCTTGTCGATAAATTGTTATATACAAGATATGCACTGCAGCGCCCTCCTCAGTGCGTATGGTTTAACTACTCGTGTATAAAAATTGATAAAAATGATGAAAATGAGATCCGGGCTAAAATTTAGGTACAGACCACCCACACCTAGATCAATTGAAAAAAAATTATATACACATAGAAACAAGTCGAGATCCGATTCGGATCTCGACTTGTAAAATCGGATCTCCACTTGTATAATAAATATCACGAAATGATCTCGACTTGTACAGAAAATATATCTATATACAGGGTGAGTCAGTTTTTTGTAAACAAACTTTAACAGGGGATAGAACGCACGTTTTTAAAAAGAAAAGTGCCTATAAAGATATGGCCGATCTAGCTTCCTAAGGAAGATACAGGGTGTTAAAATTTAATTTTTTTTTACATTAATGTGTAATATTTTCTGAACGGAATGATATATTCACTAAATATTTTACACATATCTTAACCTGCATAGGATCAACATGTTGTATTGTTCCTGTCGAAAATACTATAGTGGATGTTACTTTTTTCGGGTACTTCGACTATTCTGCATAATAGAACTTTATTTTCGTACGCCACTGACATTATCTGATACATATTTCTAAAATAACGGCCCCTTAGTAACAATTTTTATCTCTTGTAATTTTGCTCTAACTACGACAGTTTTAGAGATATTGGCCGTTGTTTCTCTGACAGTGTAATGTCGTTATTATATTTTTTTTCTCGAATTTTCTTTATGACTTATAAACGAACGCTTAGATTTTTTCATGTTTGGGGGATAATGCCTATTAATTAAGGCGCATAAAACAAGCGGTAAGAATGTTCAAAAACTTGCACAGTGGCGGGGTGGAAGGGGTGCTCCACCCCTTTCGTAAACAGAACTTCTACGCCAAAGACTATTTAAAAAAAACTGTTATTTTCATTATCTACATACAGTTTAACAAAAATAATGTCCCTTCTTCTGTTTCAAAATTCCTGTGCGTTTCCTAGTTATTTTGATTTTTAGTGTTTGATGTGGTACTAAATTAAGTAATTTATTTGTTAGCAATAATAATTATCGGCTAAATATTTAATTCTTTCAACGAAACCTACCTAAATATGGTTTGTTAAGGATTCTAAAAAGCCAAAATCTCTTTATCTCTTTCCAAGTAATTACAATTACAAAAAAAAACATTAGATGAACATTGATGTTAATGTTTATGGAGATATAAACATTTTTGAATTTATAGCAATATTTAATTAACAATAATAATTGTGGAATAAATAACAATTGTTAGCAATAATGATTTATAAATAACAATTACAAGAATTAATAACAATAACACTGGTACCTACATACATAAAATTAGATACTTTGTTCAAAATGTAAACCGTTCTTCTCAATACACATTTCACTGCGACGTATCATAGAACGTCTTAAGTTAACTAAATGATGCACCCTTATTTCATTGCAAGCATCTCTAATGCGATTTTGAGGTTCCTCAAGTGTATTAACCGGAGTGGTATACACTATTTCCTTAATGAATCCCCACACAAAAAAGTCAAGTGGTGTTAAATCGGGGGATCTGGGAGGCCACGCCACTGGACCTCCACGACCTATCCACCTCCCTGGATAGTTATTGTTTAGCCAATTTCTTACATTTCTGCCATAATGGGCCGGGCACCCATCAAGTTGAATCCAAGACTGTCTTCTTAAATTCAAAGGAATGACTTCCCATATATTACCATGGTGTTCTTCTAAAAATTGTAGGAAATTTTCTGAATTTACACGTTGTGGCAAGAAATAAGGTCCAAACACGTGGTTGCCGTAAATTCCAATCCACACATTTGTACTAAATTCATGTTGAAAACTTCGTGGTCGAATGGCATGTGGGTTTTCATGTGCCCATACATGCAGATTGTGAAAATTTACTATACCACGACGAGTAAAACAAGATTCATCAGTCCACAGTATATTGGATAAGAAATCCCTATTATTTTGAATGGAGTTAAGAACCCACCTACAATAAGTAAGTCTTCGTTCAGCGTCACCTGGACATAAACCTTGAACAGGTTGAAAATGATATGGGCGTCTGTGATCCCGTTTTAAAACCCGGGAAATTTTACTTTGGGAAATACCAAGAGCAATAGCAGCACGTCGAGTACTTGTTGTTGGGTTCCTATTAAATTCCCGCAATATACGGTCTCTATCTCGTCCACGGTTGTTCTGTCGGCCCCCGGGTACATTTTTCAAACCCTGGTTAACAAATCGACGGTGGATACTCACAAAAACGGAATGATGAGGTTGTCGTCTATTTTGAAATCTTCTTCGATACTCCCTAGCTGCGTATCTTGAATTCCCATTTGCGAACCCATAAATAAAATGAATGTCGGCTTGTTCGCTATTTGTAAATGTAAACGGCATGTTACACTAATTAAAATCTGGCAAATCACATAAAATAACTTTTTAATCTTAATAATAATAATTAATAACAGTGAAAATATTCAAGATGAAGCAAAATTGTTTGTAGATAAACTTGTAATACGTCAAACTGTCGTTTCAAAATATGATATAATGCTTACTTGTTTTCCAAGGAGTATAATATTTTATTGCAATTATTACGTACAGTTACAAATACGCTAGTTTTAAATGGAAATTATTTAGCAAACAACAACAAAAATTGAAACAGAAATTGGTACATGCACAAGTTTAATAAAACTTAAAGGAAATTTTTAAGACTTTTGGCAACTGCACAATAATCTATTGTATTGTAAGTACATTTGTAATTTAACAGATTTCAACATATAAAAGTATTGTATTTGAGTAAGGCTTGATATAACAAATATTTATTTTGACTACATTGGAAAAAGATAAAGAATAAGAGATTTCGGCTTTTTAGAATCCTTAACACACCATATTTAGGTAGGTTTCGTTGAAAGAATTAAATATTTAGCCGATAATTATTATTGCTAATAAATAAATTACTTAATTTAGTACCACATCAAACACTAAAAATCAAAATAACTAGGAACCGCACAGGAATTTCGAAACAGAAGAAGGGACATTATTTTTGTTAAACTGTATGTAGATAATGAAAATAACAGGTTTTTTTTAAATAGTCTTTGGCGTAGATGTTCTGTTTACGAAAGGGGTGGAGCACCCCTTCCACCCCGCCACTGTGCAAGTTTTTGAACATTCTTACCGCTTGTTTTATGCGCCTTAATTAATAGGCATTATCCCCCAAACATGAAAAAATCTAAGCGTTCGTTTATAAGTCATAAAGAAAATTCGAGAAAAAAAATATAATAACGACATTACACTATCACAGAAACAACGGCCAATATCTCTAAAACTGTCGTAGTTAGAGCAAAATTACAAGAGATAAAAATTGTTACTAAGGGGCCGTTATTTTAGACATATGTATCAGATAATGTCAGTGGCGTACGAAAAAAAAGTTCCATTATGCAGAATATCCGAAGTACCCGAAAAAAGTAACATCCACTATAGTATTTTCGACAGGATCAATACAACATGTTGATCCTATGCAGGTTAATATATGTGTAAAATATTTATTGAATATATCATTCCGTTCAGAAAATATTACACATTAATGTAAAAAAAAATGAAACTTTAACACCTTGTATCTTCCTTAGGAAGCTAGATCGGCCATATATTTATAGGCACTTTTCTTTTTAAAAACGTGCGTTCTATCCCCTGTTAAAGTTTGTCTACAAAAAACTGACTCACCCTGTATATATATATATATATATATATATATATATATATATATATATATATATATATATATATATATATATATATATATATATATATATATATATATATATATTTAATTTATATATGTTAAAATTACTTAATTTGGGCATATAAGAAAATTAGGCTTAAGAGAATTTTTAAGATATCAGAAATTTATATACATACAGATGTTTAACTTGAAGGTACCTACTTCGATATGCTTAATCTGCAAACTCTTTTGTTGGGCGCCAGTTCACAATCTTGTGAACAATCTTGAAGTTCTATATATTTTTCTTGGTACTTTAATCATTGTTGAAATTTTAAAGATTTTGGATGATAAAAAAAATTACTAAAAATTTTTAGAACACTATGTAAAATCAGAGAATAATAACTTGTCGTAGGTGAAGTTCAAATCAGGCTTCAAATATTGTATTATTTTAAATTGAAGTCGCTTTATATTCAAAAATGATTTATACTTTGTTATTGTGATTATCTTCAGGATATTTTTGGAGGAATGACTAAATTAAGCAATTATTGTTAAATTCAATAATTAATGTTCCAAGAAAAAGATTTGGTTATCAGCGGTAGATGGATAAGAAAATGAGAAATTGTTGACTAATCTTATGTTACCTACGACACCTATCTTAAACTTAAACACTAAAGTACATGGCATATATAAAATCTGGGCCAACAAAGATATTACTTAATATTAAATGGTCACAAACATAAAAGAAACGGTGTATGGTTATTATCTTATTTTTGTCAAGTTATTCCTTTAATATTAACAAAAAAGCAACACCTGCACGCACAACGAAAAATACTTTCTACTCGATGTGGCCCTCTGTTGATGAAATGATGCAACTACAATCCTGTACTTCCTCGTTCTCAATGAATAACAGCTGATGAAAATATGCGTACACAACGTGCAGAAATTCTCTTTTAGTATATGAGAATCACCTGCTTCTATTTTGATACCTTTTTTGTACCGTAACATGGGGATACTTTGATCAATTTTTATTTTCAAATCTGAATAACTTCTTTTTCTTTCAGTATACAGATCTACTAAAAAAAATGATGTATCGGTTTTACCTTACAAACATATCCTAAAAATTTGATATCTAAAAAACGAGTATTTCCTGAGAAAAAAAATTATAAGGATGTGATCAAAGATATACTGTTATTGGGGATACTTTGATCGACCTTGTGTTTTCTACGAAATACTAAAGTAACCCCATTAAAACGAATAATAAAGTTTTTTTTAAAAAATTAGGGTTTATATTTTAGGAATTAGAAGCAAATTTGTATAAGGGGGCATCATTGATCACATGAAAATATTGTTTATATTCATCTTTATTTAAATGTGGGTAACAAGGTATAGTCTTACATTAATTAGACCATGAATAAAGCACAGGAACATAAAATAGTTTTCAGTCTTAAAAAAGAACCATTCTTTGGTTACATTAAAAATACAAGAAAAGATAATGACAAGTTAAACTTCGAGAATTGGAATGTCAGTTTCAAATTTATAGTACACATTCATATCAGAGTCCAATTCCTCCGAAGGATCGATCTGGATGTCGATTATATCTTCACTTTTGATCACAGACACATCATCTGCGATAAGTTTAAATTGTCTGTTATTTTTTCTAATGGATTTCATACCCATGACGACAAATTCTGGATCGACTTCCAGTATCTTACACATATATTTGTATGTTTTCTTTCCACGGTATGAAGAAAACTGTGCCAAAACGTATTGACCGACTTTAAATGTTCTTGCAGATGTTTGTTCCTCATCAAGTTCTGGCTCAGCGTCTGGCATAGATTCTTTAGATGCGTGGTCCTCTTCATTTTGCGCTGAAGGTAACAGATTGACATCGTCGTCGTCATAACTATCATCCATCTCATTATTCACTGTCACCGTAACCGTAGATATACTACAACCAGGTGCGACATCAAGTCGTTTCTTTTTTCTCTGTGGCCGACTTGTTTCTCCAAACCTTTTCTCTTTTAGCAAAGTAGTTAGTGCACTTTCGATCTGATTTATAGGATCTTCTTCTTCGACTTCATGTAGCAATCTTTTAAACACTTGTTGACGATCCAATGGATATATACCAGAAGAACGGAATGAGTTTATTAAGTTTCGTTTAATTGCTGATGGTATATTATCTGTTTCTTCTCTGGGTTGATTACTAGTACGTGCAGGTTTTGCATCCATGTTATTCAAAGTTTTCTTCGGTAGACTAGCAAATGTATCTTTGGGAACTGTAGACAGTCGTATATTTTGTAGTTTCCATTCCGACAGTGTAGCGCGCCAAGCTTCTTTCATTGGCCTGAAGAAACCAACATCTAGCGGCTGACACAGATGTGTAGAGTTTGGGACTAAACAGATGAAATCAATATCATTTGCAACACACATGTTTAATACGTCATCGTCCATATGAGATGACAGGTTATCACCGATTATAGCTTTTCTGCCCTCTAAACGATTGGCGTGTGGAAGAAAAGTGGTTTTGAACCAATCACGGAATGTTGATCCATCCATCCATCCGCTTGGCGTTCGATTAAACCTGGTGCCTAAGTTGCAACATGGCTTGTCACAACAAGGCAAACCTCGTGGCCCATTCTCCTTCCACGAGTCATAAAGGTGGAGGCTCTTAAACACAACATAGGGAGGTAATAATGTGCCGTCTGCTGAACCACATATCATGACTGTTGTACAGCTCTTCGAATGATTCATAACCTTTTCCGGGTATTTTACACCACGTCTGTACACTCCTTTTTTTTCCCAGGGTCATCAGATAAGTTTGACTCATCGTAATTAAATATGTTGGAACTTGGTAGGTTTCTTATTGTGTTTTCCAAGTTATCAAAAAACGTTCCTAGAGTTTCTCTTGATACTGCTGCTCTCGCTCGTTTTATATTGGTGGCCAGTCTTTGCCCAAACGAATTTTTGTGCCTATTAAGAAGGCTGTATGTCCAATCAATTCCAGGAACATTGTTCTTAAACGTGCCGACAGTTTTACCCTTCCTGTCCAAATAATACTTGGCCATCATCCTTATATCTATAAGATTCAACGGAAAACCCCAATCTGAACACTTGGCTGCTGATTGAAGGATGGCTACTTCCTCTTGTTTACTAAAAACTGTTGGGTGGCCTGGCGCTCTTCCATGTTTCCCTTTATATTTATTGTAGAGTGTCCCAAAAGGAATTCCATACCGCCTCGAAGCCTCGCGAATGGACAACACACCTTCAACCACTGCTTGCAGTGCTTCATCTATCTTCTCTGGGGCATAATTTTGATATTTTCGACTGCCGAGTACTCGTTTATGGCTACGAGGCATTTCTAAGTAAAAAAACAATGAAAATTTAAATATTTTCCTATTTATTTGACAAGATCTATGTGATGGGGTAACATTGATCACCCGATCAAAGTTACCCCAGGTCTTGATCAAAGTTACCCCTAGAATTAAAATCAATCTCACAAAATTTGTTTACTATAATTTAAAGTGGGTATTTATGGATAACACTCTCTAATACATGTCTGACACAATACAGGTAAAGCCATAATTGAAATTCAAAAACTTACCGATGTGGATGTGAAGTTTCTCAACCCAAATAAATAAGATAAAACACGTGTACACCAAAACCAAATTTTTATGAGGTTATGTGTCTCGACCAAGCGCTTATAACGACTCGACTGAGTAGCACGGCTATGGATGTTGCTACCTAAGCAAGAACGTTCGTTCGTACTCAACAGATGGCGGCGTTGGTACGGTTCGAAGAAATTGCGATGTTTTGATCAATGTATACCCAGAATTTAAAGTATCCCCATGTTACGGTACCGGTACTTTGCTGACTTGCAAATGTATCTTGGATATTCTGGAATTTCTTGTATGATATCCAACACACGCTAGATATCTACGTGTTTTCTTCCGTATACACTTTGGAAATTTGACAATTTTATACTTTGATTTGATCTTTATCAAATAGTTATTATTGTCTATAAACTTTTAAACATTTACAGGTTTTTAGAGTACCTAATTTACCAGACACAATGCTCTACGTGGCGACCGTAATAGTGCCTTAGTGGTAACTCATTCATTATTTAAAATGTCTTTGGTTTTAGAACTTTAGTGATACCTAACTTTGTTTGACAATGTCATTACAGGGGTTTTGAATCACTTGTACACTAAACTTATTACTACTTAAATGATTTTGAAGATATTTACACACGGATTACAAATTTTTAGAAACAAAATTTTGTTTCCTGGATATTGTCCCTACTCTACTCTTAAACAAACACTTCCTCTTCAGCCAATAACATGTTATTACATATTACTATTTTTAAAAGCCCCCCACCCTTGCTTCCATTTTGAACTAGCTTATGGACCATATCACAAGTATCTTGGTTCGCAGCTAGTCGGACCTTTTTAATCTCGACACCTCGCTTGGCTGATAATTCATCGATAATTAATACTGTAACTTGTCGAAACTATTTATATGTTCTTTTTAATTTTGTGCTTAATTTTAATTGAGATATTAATAATAACAAAAGTGACCAATTACCGTGTAGTTCTTGCGGTCACGTGCAGCACGCTCAATGTGCCAATTAAGTTTTAATCTGCTTTCGATAAAAATGCTTTATGATTGTTGTAATATTGAATTATTTAGTGATAATTTTTAGCCATATTTACTAAGGCAGGTGGTTATAATATGATTTTTCTGAGAGAATAAAGCCAGAAGCTTCGTTCAACTGTTTCGTTCAGGAAT
>CAXKVY010005668.1:0-14457 GCA_964058915.1 Tetropium fuscum | reverse complement strand
ACTATTTAAGAGTTCCTGTACGTGTGGAAATGGTAAAATTATACAAACGAAAAAAATAAGTCTATTTGACGCGACGCAAGAATTTAAAGACAGTCTTCATATACATATGTTGCCATATATTGTTCTGTTGTTAAAGTTTACTAAATACACTATAGTGACATAATTCAGTCAACGAATGGCTCAAAGAGGGGATGTAGAGTGCGTCAGCAGGAACCTAAGCGATTCCTTCATACATTTTTTTAGAGCATTTTTAGAGTGAACATACTAAAAGTCCTGACGTCTAGGTGAGCTGGGGGGGGGGGGGGCATCGAGCGACACAAACCGGAAGAGTAAAATTTTTCGAAAATAAGATTTTTACCTCACATTTTACATCAAATAACCCATATAACATATAATGTTATGTCATCATTTTTTTTGTCCATAGCGGATATTTTCAATCAAAACACTTTCTAAAGTATATTTATGCTCAAAAATGTTTTAAAAATATTTCTTGTCGTATTATGTTTTAAGGACGTCCTAAAAATAATCAATCTCCTGAGTATATTAATATATTTCTAAGATCCCTAGGTAGGTAGGTTTTAATTAAAAAATATGTTGGCTAAAACGTCCGACGTCAAGTTTACTTGCATTCTCGGAGCCAAAGTGAAATCAGGCCACCAATTATGCTGATATCCTTATCGTGAAGACTGCTGTGGAACAGTCTACTCACAGTTCTGTGGCTGTCGTTGGTGAGGATGTGGACCTCGCTGTTCTTTTGATAGCTTCCACTCTTCCCACCCAAGACATTCTACCGCTGAAACCCGGTCGAGGGAAAATCAAAACAAATGTACTGTCCACCCAAGCGATGCAGCACCATGGTTCTGAACACATCCTGTTCTTACATTCATTTAACGGCTGCGACAAAAACATCTGTAACTCTTAGAAGAAGCAAGGTGGGCCTTTCAAAATGGTATTTGAATTCAGAAATCATCAAGGAAGCGGGTTGTGTGTGGAAGTGATTTTTGCTGCTGCAGCAAGAATTGTGGTAGTGGCAAAATATATATATATATATATATATATATATATATATATATATATATATATATATATATATATATATATATATATATATATATATATATATATATATATATATATATATATAAAACCCGCTAAATTGGGATGCAATTGTATATTACATGGAATCAGACAACACCTCACAAGATCGCAGACATGCAAAGCATTTCACCTAAGAAAAAATCCTGCGTTGTAATTCCTATTTCAATGGGCTTGTTAAGATTCATATCCTTCGATAGTTGTTTAACTGGGATTTATGTACTGAGCATTGCTGTTAATCATCTTATGTGCTAGAACTTTCAACATGTAATGTTTAGTCCAAATAACCCTCCCAGTTAACATTTATTGCAGTGTGGTGAGGACGGGGTTTCTCCATGCAATAAATAATCGTTAATAAATATTTAATAAGCGAGGGTACATTTCGAATTGCGGTATTTATCACCGGAACTTTCGATGTATATCTGCTCTTGAAAGGGTAATTGGGAGGAAATGTATTATAAATTGTTATTTAATTGCTTCTTTATGTTTCACTTCAATCTTTCGAAATTTCAAATTATCAAATCCACAGTATCTTCTTCCTCATTATGAATGTCTTCAGTTTCCAAATTTTCACTATTGTAGTCACTTAATTTCTCCTTTAATAAAATTAAAACTTAATTATCGTTGTAATCCCAGTTTTGTCCATTGCTTTTCAAGATCGCAGACATGCAAAGCATTTCACCTAAGAAAAAATCCTGCGTTGTAATTCCTATTTCAATGGGCATGTTAATATTCATATCCTTCGATAGTTGTTTAACTGGGATTTATGTACTGAGCATTGCTGTTAATCATCTTATGTGCTAGAACTTTCAACATGTAATGTTTAGTCCAAATAACCCTCCCAGTTAACATTTATTGCAGTGTGGTGAGGACGGGGTTTCTCCATGCAATAAATAATCGTTAATAAATATTTAATAAGCGAGGGTACATTTCGAATTGCGGTATTTATCACCGGAACTTTCGATGTATATCTGCTCTTGAAAGGGTAATTGGGAGGAAATGTATTATAAATTGTTATTTAATTGCTTCTTTATGTTTCACTTCAATCTTTCGAAATTTCAAATTATTAAATCCACAGTATCTTCTTCCTCATTATGAATGTCTTCAGTTTCCAAATTTTCACTATTGTAGTCACTTAATTTCTCCTTTAATAAAACTGAAACCTTATTATCGTTGTAATCCCAGTTTTGTCCATTGCTTTATTATATATTTTTTTATAATTTAAAATTTAAAAATATTTTTTCATTTAGGGGCGATTTGGAGGTGTTACACCCTTCGGAGGGATGGGAACTTTTTACACAGTACTAAGTGCTACAGGTACTAAAATCCTAGCAGTTTTGGGTGATTGTTCACCATATTATTATAAAAATCATATTCATAATCATAGTATAAATCATAAATCATAATCATAGTAGGCTAAACATATTAGGAACAGGAAAGGCATATAGGAGAAAGTTTTGCCCCAGTCGTAATGTTCTTACCATTTTATGTTTTTTTGGATCGCTGAACATGAGTCTGAATTTTGCTGATAGAAATTTTGCCCGGAACCTCTTTTCTTTGCAAAAAAATAGAAATGTTGGCAACTTTTTCGGTTTATTGCCTATATCTCAAAAACTATGCATTTTATGGAAAATACCATTCTATACAAAATGAAAGTAGACAAAATTTTCTAAATTATCAATGCAATTTATTTTTTGTATGCCCGATCGTTCCGTCGTTAGAACGTGCTGGAAAGTGGTCAAAATCATAAAGTCGCTACCCCTGCTTCTAGTTTTTTTATTTACTTTTTATAAATTTCTGTATTCCTTAGACTACGTACTTTTTCATGTAGTCAATGGTCATGTATGTTGACCATGTATACTTTTACAGTTAATGAAATACAAATACAATGTGCATAACAAACTATAGTTTGCATAACAAACTATAATTATTGCATTGTAACTGAACACATGCAAACCGTTCTCTTGGCTATTCAGCAAAGTATTGTAACAGATGGGGAACGATCCCTTATCTCAGTGTATAACTACACAGGGAGAACGGCACCGTCTTTGGACCACCTGAGATTTTTGAATTATAAAGAGGCAGCTTTCAGGGCCTCCTCAGATATAGCTGCACTACCATCGTCAGCAGCTGCAGCCACACAGCACAGCTACAGGGTTTATTTATAAGTGCAGCAATGGATAAGGGTTCGATTACGCAGAAGATTGGGGTTGGAAGATGACGAACAACGGGTTGGAACCAATCACCGCACTTTTGGCCCCTGGTTCCCCTGAATTTCTGAACTTGCTGACCTCTAGATGCACTAAGACTTGTGCATGCAACTGCGGTGGCAAGAGGTCCCACCTTCTTGCCACCGATTGTACCATAAGTTGTACCGATATGGGCAGCAACTGCGAGGGTTCCTGTGGGAACGTGTCCGTGAACATTTATGGAAGTGAAGACTCGGACCTAGAGGAAGCACTTGGACATGAACGATTCCTTAATATGTACCAACAACTTCCTATTTGTTCTATTTGTTCTTTACAGATGACCCTGACTATGTTCCTCTTACACGAAAGGCTACAAGATAAACAA
Source organism: Tetropium fuscum (assembly GCA_964058915.1). Taxonomy (NCBI): domain Eukaryota; kingdom Metazoa; phylum Arthropoda; class Insecta; order Coleoptera; family Cerambycidae; genus Tetropium; species Tetropium fuscum. The sequence goes on along the minus strand of CAXKVY010005668.1, from coordinate 10,788 downwards.
AACCAGGATAACGATTGAAGATGTTTTCCCTGACACCTAAGGTAAGTAAAATTGCCTTTTTGAAAACTAAATAGGTACAGAAACAATCTGAAAATTCCTTACAACTATCACTCAATGAAACCATCTAACATTATTTGCACTTTTCAGCAAACTGAGGCCCACCTGAAGCTGTCGAGCAACATGAATGAAGCCACCACCTACAAGTTCTACTGCTTCTAGTTTTTTATTTATTGTAAACACATTTAATTTTATTTCTTTTATAAATTTCCCTATTCCTTAGACTGCGTACTTTTTCATGTATGAATTTGTGGTGCAATTATAAGTTCATTTTATTCATTTGTCTGCAATATTTTCTTTATTTTCAAAACTGTGAATGCATACATGGTCGTATCCACGGAAATCGGACGGAAAATACCATAAATCTCATTTGCAATTTGTTTGGATTTTGACAATTTTTCAGCGCACTCAGCGGCGGAACGATCGTCCACAAAAACAATTAATTAGATATATAGAAAATACCCAAAAAACATAAAGAATGAGAAAATTAGAACTATGGCAAGACTTTCCCCTATTTCTCCTAATATGCTTAGCCTACAGGGACACGAGCAAATTGTGTACCGTTTGGCATCGGGGAAAATGTTTGAATAATAATAACTATTAGGTCAAATAGTACGGAAGCAAATCGCTAAAATCGCAAACTAAGGGCTAGTTCTGTTTTTTAATGTGTCATTAGGACCACTACCAGTAGTGTATATCCAAGCTTGCAGCTTCGAAAGACCTGTGCTAACTTCCCATCACTCGAGAAACCGCGAAATTTTCGCACTTTTTTCGATTTTTTCACTATATCTTCTAAACTATGCTTTTGTTAACATAAAACTAATAACATATTTCATGTTTTTACATTTTTAAAGTAGATTAAAGTTGCTACAATTTGTGATCAGAAGCAGCTATGTAGGTATAATAGTTACCAAGATACAGCCCTCTAAAAATTGTATTCTTTTGCAAAAAAGTGAAATGTTAAGATTTGGTTAACTTTTGTCCCCTTATTGGGGAAAATTTACAGGAGCAGTGTTGGAAAAATGTACCGGAGAAAGTGTGAGAAAGCCTGAGAGTTTCCACATAATGCTTAAAAATCCAAGAAATAACCAACTATAATTTGCTTGTATTTTAAATTATTCACTCACTGCAAATTTACTTTATTTCATATCTACTTAGACAAATTTTACTATAATGCGAAATAACACTCGTATAGTCTCGAACACCGGTTTACACGTGGTTTGAGTAAGGTCTTCAAAAACGTGGGTATAACAGCGATTCATTCGTCGAGTAATAAATTACAACCACTTTTAGACAATCCAAAGGAAAAAATTGTTCCAAATGAAAGGTCTGGGATTTACGAAATTAGTTGTAATGATTGTGATCGAAAATATGTTGGACAAACGAGACGATCAATTAACACCAGATTTAAAGAGCATATGGCTCATCTAAAATATGGAATAACAGAAAAGTCGTCTCCGGATGATACCAACTTGGTTGGCGAAACGCGCGTCGAGTGAAGTGAAAGTGTTTTGGTGTTTGTGGAAACTACTCCGAGTGTTATAATTACATCAATGGTTCAAGCCCTATCCAGTTATAATGCGAAACACATACATATTTTATACATATAACCTGCGACACGGTACGGTCACACAAATAACAAGTTATTTTAATTTTTTCACACACATCCGCAAATTTCATTTATTTCGTATCTGCGGTGTTAGATTTTGAATTTATTTTTTTGTGTCCACCCTCTGAAAATACCCACGAGCCACATCGTTCTGTATTTAAATTAAAGCTAATTACATTCGCTATATCTTCCCCTATGGCTTTACCCGTAAAATATTCTTCGATTTCTGGGATGAAAGTTGACAGACAGGGGCTGTGGTAAATATTGTACCTATAGAGCTGGTTGTAGTCTCAAATTGTAGCAAATTTAAACTACTTTAAAATACGTGATAAAATTCTTTATAAACAAACGCATTGTTCGTTGTAAAAGATATAGTGATTAGAAGATATAGTGTAGAAGATAGAAAATGTTGTAGAAGATATGGCGAGTATAGATTAATGTACTATATGTCTGGCCTATATAATAAGTTTATATAATATACGAAGGGGCATTTAGTTGTCAATGAATCACTTATTTCAAAGTTATGTCGTAGATTTACACGTATGTGTAGTTCCTATGTCTTGAGCAACGTTTATAGAAAATAACGTTTAGTTGTATTTTAAGAGTGAATTTTCCATGTAGCTGTTAAGGTAGTTTTCTCATATTATTAGTCGATAGAAAGAAAATTTCCCTGTATATTTTAATACATTACAGATTAAACCTAAGCAACTAAAGCACTCTATAATGAATGTGACGGAACCGAAAGAATTAATAAAGAGTAGAATTTTTAATGGATTCCTAGGCATAAAAGAATACGAACGTCTCACAGCCTTATTTGACTTTTAAACATCGCCATTATGCACCAGCTTTTCCGAAATTTGCATAATAAATCCTCTAGCAAAGTTGAAAGCTTTTGTCTGTCTTCAAACTGTGTAGTATTTTCTGAATCTGCATAGAAAATAATTCTGGTAACTCATAGATAATAATTGTGAAAATATATTATATTTTAACCGTATTTGTACCTATATTCGTTCCTACTATACCTATTATGTAATATAAAATTATAAATTGTGTTTTCTTTTAGTAGAGTAATTTTATAAGTCTGGTTTTTTTCCAGAATTTTTGAAAACTGAGTAAATCATTGATGCCATTGGAATTTATATATTATTGTTAATGCTCTTCGACTCTTGATATTGTACTGTCTGTTTTGTATTACATATAGCATAATATAACATACATTTATAGACTTTTCTCGAAATTTATCATACCGCAAAAGTCACAACTATCGAAACTGGAGCAATAATCGAAATTACTAAATTACATAAATAATTTTAGTATTAGACGCCGAAAATCATAGTTTGTTTTAATTCTTACATATTTTAAAAGATGCAAAATTTAATGTGAATCTAAAAATTCTTTATTTCCGTAGACGCTACTATTTCAAAATATCATTTGCTCCAAATGGCACGAGATATAAATCGAAATTTCAAAAATTGACAACTCAAAGAAATTCTTAAGTTTTATCGCAGTCAAAAACAAAATTCGTCAAACTGTAGGATTTGCTTGCAAGGTTGTAGTTTGGCAATAAATGTTTTTCGATTATGATAAGCTCTTCTTAACAATAAAAAAATAACTATATTTATGTTCACTTACAAGTCTGTGCCTTTTTTAACATATTGACTGAAATGATCAACAGGCATCTATTAAAGCTATTATTTTACATAGCATATATTTGTAATAATATGCGCTCGGTTTATCAGTAAAACGCACCGGCGCATTCGCCACAATTACTAATACAATGCAAATTTAATAATCATCATTAACTGTTCGTTTAGTAAATTTTAACAACAGATCAACAATAATGCACGTACTTAATAAACTGACCCTATATTTGACATTAATTTGGGGACGTAATATCAGTAGGCTGTACTAAAATCTTATCGGGTTTAAGAAAATGTAAAAAAAATTGTAAAACTAGATCACTTATCAATTTCCTTAGAGCCGAAACTATGGATTGAATTCATACAAAATATGATATACCTCTTTATACGCATATCGAATATGGAAGTGATATACATATATTGTAAGTAATTTTTTTATAATAAAATTAAGAAAATTGAATTTCTTGTATCTACATGCGATAGAGAAGTTTAAATAACTTTAAACTCCTGAGTAAACAGCTAAAGTAGTCTTATAGCCTTATGAGCTGACTTTTATAATGGCAAAATAACTTCAAATACATGATTGCAATAAACTTTCAACAATTATCAAATGTAGAGATAATGGAGTAAATAATGTCTTCTTTAAGCAGATAAATCCCACATCACTTCTGAAGAGCTCAAGAAGAGTGATGAAGCACATATATATATATATATATATATATATATATATATATATATATATATATATATATATATATATATATATATATTGTGACACTAAATTAAGGATAACAGGCAATGTCACAGAGGCCGGCTGCTCGTCTTTACGGCAAGCGGTCGTGAGTTCGGAGTTCGCGTTTAAAACTCCCGACAAGTTAGATCTTTACTCTGCGTATAAGTAAACCAGCCCAGGCGCCGTCCGATTTTCCTAAAATCGGCAAAAATAAATTTATAAATGATAAATACACAGCTGGCAAGATATGTGGCAGGTGCAAATAAAACACACTGTATCCGGATTCAAATATAATAACTAAATATAAATATGTGTGAATAAAAGTAAGTGTAAAAAAAATATGTGTAAAAGTGTAAATAGACGTAATACGGAAAACTTGAACAAAGACAAATAATGTGTCACCACAACACCGTGTGACACAGGGAATCACAACTTGCGACAACAACAAAACAATGTGGAAAGATCTGTTGTGAACTTTACCGTTTAAATAATCTATGATTTGTGATTCCGACGTTCGACTCTAATACATTAACCTATGTGACATGTGACACTTTTTACAATTTTACAATTAGCAGAGGCAAGCTCAATGAACTGTGAATACGCACAAGCTACAGTATAAAATAAATGGCGATGGTGATATCGCTGGTAATAATAAGACATACAATCCTAAACAGATGTATTACCTAGGTGAGTAGGTAATGATTGGGCCTCCAACAATAAATGCCCAACTAAACAAACTAAAGGTACACTATCTAAATTATAGTTTTTACAGGTAGGTAAATGCCCTTACGAACAGCTGTCCATAAGTTTACAAAGAAACATTAGCAATTTCTTAATCAAAATAGGTACGCAAAGTTTAGGAAATATATATAATACGATACCAAGAGGGCTAGAGTTACGAGGATATTATCACCATCCATATATTTGGTTCTAGAAGTGCCGTGACCATAAACGTGAAGTAAAGCTGTCCCCCACAACGCTACCTTAATAGAGAAAGTGGTACTTACGGTCGGAACCAAGTACACAAACCGTCTATAACTGTTTTCGGATACCACTCGGATGAATCCTGCTGGAGGACCAATGCCCAGGCTTGAGGGGCTCCGATGTACTCACTCTATGCAAAGCAAACGCTTGCTCAAAGGCTTCTCTGATCCACCGCAGCTCACTTCAGGATTAATTAAAGGCTGCGCCCCACGGATATCAAACTTTACAACAAGTTACCCAAAGTCTAATCAACAGACGAAACTAGTGGTTGTCTCCACTGTGCAATGTTCACTGCCTTTTGCCAAGTGCCACTGGTGTCAATCGTGCAAGTGAAGATAACAAGAATAAGAGGCCTGAAAACGTGCCGTGTTTCAGTATTTCACATATGAAATTTATATCAAAACAAAGAGGAGAGTTAGTTGTCACATACCTTAGCTCTTCTTAGGCCTCCTTAAAACTTTGAGCCAGAGTATTGTAGAAATAGTTATTAAAATTTCACAATCTGTGTTATGGCTCCCAAGTACACACAAAAAAAGGCTTTTTTTTGTCTTCTTGATAAAACTGATCTGATTAGCCAAATTGAAATAATTAAAGTTACTAGATTTTAATTTGAATTTAAAATGCTGTTAATATTTCTTACTTCAAGCAGTTGCTGATAATAAAGTAAATTCTCAAACAATCCTTTCTCTTATTTATTGTTATATTTTGTGTACTTAGTCCGTCAGAATGCAAATAAATACCACTCTCCCTAAATTAGTAGCTGTAAAACCAAACTTAATACCATATTTTAAAACCAAACACAGCGGCCCTGAGGGTATTCACTGGCGTGACAAACGCAATTAATCTATGGGTAAGTACATACAGGGTGGTGGAAATTATGACACCGTTACAATATATATATATATATATATATATATATATATATATATATATATATATATATATATATATATATATATATAAATATATATATATATATATATATATATATATATATATATATATATATATATATATATATATATATATATATATATATATATATATATATATATATATATATATATATTTATGTCCAGATGAACAAATGATTTTAGTGTTGACAAGCAATATATCACTCCCTCTTTGAATGCTGCAGAATTCTATTGTATATGTAATTCAATGTCCTCTAGCACGTAGCTAAGAAAGTAGTTGCTTTCAATAGGTTCTACAAGATGTTATGCATTTTAAAGTTTAACATCTTCTGGATAACTGTATGCCTAATGCTTTTATATATAATATGTTCAAATAGAACAAATATAAATAGTAGACTAGCTTTGTGTGTTCTAAGAATTTGAGTTCCGTCAAAAACTGATGTCATAAAATGTCACTACAAGTGGTGTTGGAGTATTAATATTTTAAATTTAAGTATAAATGATCAATGAAACAGGTCCGACACCACTCTGAAGATCCTCAATGAAGGTGAAAGAACTTGTACAACTTCTAAGTGGTTCGTTTCCATGTGTATGTCCAGATGACTGGTAAGTGTATATATATGGTGTATATATATATATATATATATATATATATATATATATATATATATATATATATATATATATATATATATATATATATATATAAATATATATATATATATATATATATATATATATATATATATATATATATATATATATATATATATATATATATATATATATATATATATTTATATATATATATATATATATATATATATATATATATATATATATATATATATATATATATATATATATATATATATATATAAATATATATATATATATATATAGTAATATTTATAACTTTATTTATATTTAGAATTTTTTTATATTATTTTGAATTTCAACTCTTATCTCAGGTGGGTTCAGAATTGCACGGCTATGATATAATTAATTTTAATATATTTAATTTCACGAAATAATAAATGTAAAATATATAGTAGTAAGATGTAGTAGTAGTAAGCTGACTTCACGGTCAACGGAACTGAATCTCTATCGCAAGTATAGTACTAAAATTAGGTTCTGATATTTGGTTTCTAAAATCCTGTAAACGTCATTCTGTTTTTCCGAGTTTCATTCAAGTTAAAATTCCAAATTGTTCGAATATTTCAAATAAGGTTGCTTTATTTGCAAAACAAAAATGGCTGGATTTAGAAATCAATTATATGTACAGTAAACGGAGTATGCTTGAGATACAAGCATATGATCTTTACAAGAAGCTTACTTTCGAGTTAAATAATTTAGATTATGAACAATGGTGCGAATTTCAGAGGAACATGTTTTTTTCAATCAATGCGAAATTTATCAAAAAAATGTCTTCACAAAATAAAATATTTAAAAAATTGATTACTAATGTACCAAAAAATGTTCCTCGGAAGGTCGTTGACATTGTGGAAAATCACTCGTCACACTCTTTTGATAAAGAAGAACTTGACCTTCTAAACAAGGGTTTAAACTTTGCTGTAGCCCTTTCTGATAAGATTTTGGATGATGTCGTGGCAGGGATTGAAAGCTCAATTCAATATCTGCCTGATTCATCCAAGGGTCTCGTCAGAGTGGCTTGTAGGAACCAAATTTCTAAAAATATAATGACTAACGTAGGCAATAGAAAGTCATGCTCAAAGAATCCTAGAAAGACTATCAAAAGATTGCACGAAAAAGACTGTTTTTATTTAAAAGCAGATAAAGGTAATAAGGTTGTTATTTTAGATAAAGAGGACTATTATGAACGGGTAAACAACCTAATTAGTAATGGTCCTTATAAAGAACTTACTAGAAACCCTTTACCAAGAATGACCACTGAAATAAAAAAATGTCCTCAAATCATGTAACAACCTTATTACTCCACCTGTTAAGAATGGGTTACGTGTGTCTAACCCTACTGTGCCTAGATTGTATTGTCTACCAAAAATTCATAAGCCAGGGAAGTCGATGCGTCCAATAGTATCGTCTATTGGATCTCCGACTTACCACTTATCAAAATGGTTGACTAAGGAATTTGAAAGTTTGCCAATTGCACAGCCTAGTTTTTCAGTTAAAAATTCGAATGATTTCATTGATAAGGTCAAGAATATTCAATTGCAAGACGGTGAAATTTTGATTTCCTTTAATGTTTGGTCATTATTTCCTAGTGTACCAATTCCACAGACCTTGGACTATCTTGAGGATTTACTCGAAATAAACAACTATAGAAGAGAAGTAATAGAATAATATATAAACCTTACTAAACTTTGTATGAAACAAAATTGCTTCCGTTTCAATGACAAGTTTTATGAACAACATGAAGGAACCGCAATGGGTAACTGTTTATCGCCTTTCATTGCTAATGTCTTCATGAGTCGTTTTGAAACTGAAGCAAAAGAAGAATTCGAGTATTTTCCTATGTGGATTTGGCTTAGGTATGTGGATGACATTTTTTGCCGTGTTTGACACTAAGATTGCGGATGTAGAAAACTTCATTTCCAAATTAAATAGTCGTTTCACTTCTGTAAAGTTTACATATGAACTAGGAAATAATGGAAAACTTTCATTTTTAGATGTATTAGTAATTAAAAATAGTGATAATGGGTTAGAATTTGATATATATAGAAAGGATACCAGTACGATCAGATATATCCCTAATGACTCTCACCACTGCTATCAACATAAAATGGCAAGTTTCAATTTTCTTGTCCATCGTTTACTAAGTTTCCCTCTCAGTAATGAGAGATTTGAAAAAGAAAAAGTATTAATTAAAGATATAGCTGTGAGTAATGGTTATCCTAGAGATATAGTTGAAAAACTAATTAGGAAGCGTAAATTTAAGGACACACTTCGTAATTCTACGACCTTTCAAAAGGATATAGAGGCTCCAAAATATGTATCCATCCCTTACGAACCCCGGTTTACTCATGGTTTGAGTAAGGTTTTCAAAAACGTGGGTATAACAGCAATTCATTCGTCGAGCAACAAATTACAACAACTTTTAGACAATCCGAAGGATAAAATTGTTCCAAATGAAAGGTCTGGGATTTACGAAATTAGTTGTAATGATTGCGATCGAAAATATATTGGACAAACGAGACGGTCAATTAACACCAGATTTAAAGAACATATGGCTCATCTAAAATATGGAGGAACAGAGTTGCACAACATGCTTTTGACAACAATCATAGAATAGATATTAGTAATTTAAGATTAGTTAGAAATGTGACCAATAATAGACAGTTGGATGCATTTGAGAGCATAGAAATTGTAAAATGTAATAGTAGTATGAATAGCGACAAGGGACCTATCCCGTATAGCCCGCTTTACGCGTTGCTTAGCAACCGATGATTGAAGCGTGATTAGTCACGCGTAAATTTCACGGTGATATCATACCGTAGCCCGCTTTACGAGTTGCTTAGCAACCGATCATTGAAGCGTGATTAGTCACGCGTAAATTTCACGGTGATATCATTAGTGACGTCACCGGAAAAATAGTATAAATATGGTAGATTTTGTAGTTTAAGATTAGTTTTAATCGTCTCCGGATGATGCCAACTTGGTTGGCGAAACACGCGTCGAGCGAAGTGAAAGTGTTTTGGTGTTTGTGGAAACTACTCCGAGTGTAACACCCTCCTACTAATGTGTGACGATTTATCAGTTCTCTTCTTTCTATACCTATCAGTTTCTCCCAAATTTCTTATTATTTTTTCTTAATGTCTTTCTAATTAATTAATTATCCCCGTCCGTCAAAATTATCTTTTCCCTAACAACCATACTCTCTCGATTTTTTAAAAACAATTTTCTAATATTTTATACAATTTTATATCAAACGAATACTAATTTACACTTTATATTATCTCTTATAAACTTTGTCATCTTGTGTGTCCAATATACATTCTTCGTCTATATTTACAAAATACAAACATTCCACCGGATAAGAGTTAAACAAAACAACCATATAAACATATATTTATTCATCATTTCAGATTTACCTTACATCTTTGGTATGCATGTGTGTGGAACCAGCTCATACTCTCTGATACACTCCATCAATCCACAATACCACTACTACATTTCGTTATAATATATATATATATATATATATATATATATATATATATATATATATATATATATATATATATATATATATATATATATATATATATATATATTAGCTTTGAAATTCTTTGCTATTCATATTTATTTTGTGAAAAGTAATCTTGGGTTGGTAGCTACCAACCCAAGATTACTTTTAATAGTATACTATTACTATTACTATTATTATACTACTATTATATTACTATTAATAGTAATCTTGGGTTGGTAGCTACCAACCCAAGATTACTTTTCACAAAATATATATATATATATATATATATATATATATATATATATATATATATATATATATATATATACATATATATATATACATATATATATATATATATATACATACATATATATATATATATATATATATATATATATATATATATATATATATATATATATATATATATATATATATATATATATATATATATATTGTTCTTTTAGCAAGAAATAAAGACATATTATTATTATTATATATGTAAGTGTGAAATTTTCGGAAAAAATCACATTTATCTATATCATAATAATAATAATGAAAATTTGAGAGAGTAGGCGCATCTACTAAATCTAAAACCATTATCACGACGGTTTCGTTAGATAACTTTTAGAAAATTTTAGTCTGTAAAGTTTGTAGCCTGTAAAGTTTATATCAGG
>CAXKVY010005667.1:0-24991 GCA_964058915.1 Tetropium fuscum | reverse complement strand
GTCCGCATTATGAGCTAATGCTAATAGGTATAAAAATAGATTATAAGATAAAGGATATTTTTTTAAAATAGTATTTCGAAAAGTTGTATATTCAGTAACTAATTTGAGTTAGGAAAAGTTTGATTTTGTCTACACGAAAATATTTTTACTAATTATTAAACTAAATATTTATTTATTGACTACTTAAATAATTTATCAGGCTTTTACGTTTTAACTTAAACTTTTTTAAAATAATTGGCCATGAAAAGTTTTAAAATTATTTCAAAAAATATTACTGACCTAATATTATTGAGCCTAATATTATCTCTCTGACCTAATATTATTGAGCCTACTTCCTACTTCAGTTTTTGTTGAATGGAAAGTTCTAATATTATTCTGCCACGTTAGTTCCTCTTCATCCACCATGCCTTTTAAGAGTAGTGATGCCTCCTCCTGCATCAGACAGCATCGTAGCAGATGTTCCCCGGAAACAGTGACACGAAGAGAGGAATATTTTCGAAATATTTGACTCCTTTGATGTTCCCGCTAAAAATAGTAAATTCTCTTCTCACATTCATCTTTGTTTTGGGAATCTGTATCAATATATATTCTCTCAGCTTTTATATATTTAAGCTGAAGAAATGTTAGTTCTTCTCTGTGGCATGTTTCACTGATACTAACAATCAACACTATCTAAAATAAGATACAATATTATTTAGGAAGAAGCGTGAAAATTACACTTTACTTTCACCATCAAGTTGATCATCTGCTTCTTTAAAAAATTTCGCAACTTAGAGCAAGGGAAAGCAATTAAACATGGAAATTTCTTTATGGCAATATTATTTTCACTGATGTTATTCTTATCATTGAGTAACGACTCCACAGCTTGGAACTCTTACATACTCTTGATTTTTGTTCAAAATAGACTGGTAGACCTGCCTCAGTGATAACAGTTGCTCCCTTTGATGAGTCCAATCTTCAAATAAGCGATAGGCTTTTTGTATCTGAATCTGGATTTTGTTGATTCTTCTATGTCATCTTTCAAATTATCGTTGGAAGCAGAAGATTCGGACATTTTTCATGTCACTGACACAATAATATTAACGAAAACCTAATAAACAAACTCGTTTCTATCAGAAGAATCTGAATGTTGATCCGGATTATTGATTTATATTTTCGAAATTCACAGTTTTCAATAAAAAATTCTTAGTAATATAGTTTTTTCAATAATTTTCAAAACTAATGTGTGTAATAAACCATGTGTGTAACTCGTAGAAAAAATGTTTTCTCCGCATATGGCGTATTTTTTGGTCTCGACTATGATATTTTTTGAACCTACGCATGATGCGGAAAAAGTTTTTCTAACTTATTGCACAAATAGCTCACAAATTTGAGAAAATCATTAAGGAGATGTTTTCTCAACAGCTTTGATTAAAAAATACTGTTATTATTTGTGAAACGTCATTTGATTTTACCAGATAGTGGAGAAATACCAGAAGTAGTTATTTTAATTTTCTTAGCATAATAGAAGGCGAAATCATGAAAAGATAGGATAGAGTTATATCTTATTGTGATACAATAATATATTGTAGTCCTCAAAGACCAGTGACTGAAAGAAGGTTATTTTCTTTTCAGGGATTGGGTATGAATATCGACAAAGGATAAAAATACGAAAGGCATAAATTTCAAATAAAGTAATATTCGTATTTTATTCGCTTATTATTTCTTCGGCTCTGAAGTTTTATATTCTTCCTCGTCCATGAAAGCAATCACCACTAATAATGTTTTTATTACAAAAAACCGTTTTCTTTATAAATGAAAGTGTTATAAACGATATTAGACATATGTATTATCTAAAATATTAGATTAGGTACCTACTTTTTAAAAACCTCAACGTACATCGTCAAAGGAAAAGGAAGTCAATGTATATTAATGTATATTATAATACGTCCTTTGTTCTTGTTATTTAGTTTTAGCTGTCATATTGTTTTATAATAAGAATGCAATTTATGAAATTACCAGATTATGTCCACTTTCTCTACTTACTATGTTTAGTTCTAAAATCATGTTATTTGGCACATAAGGATTTTACGTAAGGTCATTTCATATAAGGACATTTTCATAGCGAGGCAACAAGTCAGTTATTATGCTGTAAAATAGGTAATTGCAGAACTACTGATATTGTTCGTATAGCTATACAAACGCAAAAATAAAATTTTCCAAAAATGTGAACGTATTGGCCAATCCAACTAAGCGATACGCCACCTGACGAGAAATAAACTAAGCTCTCGATCCTATACAGTGACATGATCTATCTATTATTGTTCTCTTATTATTCTATTGCATAACCTATATGTTATATAGCTTACACGGTTTCTAAAACGGCCGCTAGTGGCGCTGTAATCTTAACATTAGAAGACAATATCTGAAATATAAGCGGCACATCCTCCACAAGATATCATTGTTGGTTGCTTTCAGCTAGGACCAAAAATAAATAAGTTTTTAATAAAAACAAGCGCACTCAGTCTTGCAAGAACTACTACAATCCCCAACTACTTACAATCCCACAACTTGACTTCGTAATCAGGAGACGTACTGAAAGACATAAAAAAATAATAAAAAATAAAACAAAATAAACCACAAAAAACCACAAAAATATCAATTACATGCAAAATAAAATATAGCACGAAAACAAAACAAAACAAAAAACCAAATAAAAGAGGCATAAAAAACAGATAATAATAAAATATAATATTATAAAATACTAACACAAAAGACCCAAAAGTACTAATCTAGACCTAAGAAATATGTACCTAACGCTTTTTAGCCACAGCTTTTGTAATTAAAACTAACAATCTAGCAACAATAGTAAATTAACACCCGCAAAAATTCCTATACATAATCCCAAACCATAGGTCGAAGACAGATAAACAAAAAAAACGGAAAGTCTTGAACAACGCTGAACAATAAATATAATAACCGGCTAAAGTATCCCGGAAAGGATAGATGCCATAGCATAGCTTAAATCACGTACGAACAACAACGTCGAAAAATTCAATTTCATGAAAATTTCCCATCTATGTGTATTGTACCTATTGGTGTTTTTCTCTACACCCGGTATAGCACTAAATTTTATATTAGTGATATTCCAGATAAATTGTATTTACTTCCTACTTAAAATTATGTTGCCGTTCCGTTTACTGTCTTTATGAAGGAGCAAAATCTCCATAAATCATACACCCTTGAAGGTATTCTCAGATCCTAGCAGAAATTAACATTTACGCCATTTAATCTGGCCTGGCAGCAAAAGTTGTATAATGCGAATATGCCATATACCTACTATAACACCACAATTCGATTATATGTTTCGTACAATTTTACGAGCTTTAGAGGCTGCCATCGCTATAATCATGTACGAACGTCGGTAGGTAAGGCACTCCGAAAACATATTATTGTCTATTCTTCAAAGCTGTACATATTCTGTAAAATGACAAATTTTAGTACTGGGGCAAATATATAACTCTTTAATTAATTCCGTTAAGCTAACATGTATTTCTAATAACTACTACTATGTTCAAATAGAACAAATATAAATAGTAGAGTAGGTTAGTATTTTCTATGAATGTGAATTCCGTCAAAACCATTGTCATATGTCAGGGTCACTGTAAGAATGGTGAAGTATTAATGCAAATTCAAGTATAAATGATCAATTAAACAAATCGTACATCATTCTGAACATCCTTAATAAAGGTGAAAGGACTTGTACAACTTCCAGATGATTCGTTTCCGTATACATATCCAGATATACAACTGGTAAGTGTTTTCCTTTGACTATTTATCTATGTATTTGTTTATCTCTCTGTATAATGAATTGCTACAAACCTAATATTTCTTCTCACATAATATATATGAATAGCAAAGAACTTGAAAGCTAATATCCAGTGCGCGACACTTGATTACTCTCACCTAGTAATATGGTCTAATTTTCTTTAATGGTCAAAATTTTGATTAGTAAGCTACATATTGTATTAAATTAAAAATTTTAACAATATTTGTTCAACATTTTGTTTAATACTTTCAAATTCTACAATTGTGGAAGTTTTTTAAAGCAAATATTGTAATTTATAATGCGATACTTGATTACTCGCATTAACTTTTTGATATTCTAGATGGCTAGATACGTACAAAAATAAAAGCATGTCAATTGTCAGGGGATTGACAATAATTGATAATAATTTGCACGTGGTAAAAGCGTTTGATATTAATATGGGAAGTGGCAGAACTTTATCTTTGGAAGAAAGAGGACGCATTCAAGCTTTTCAACAGGAGAAATATTCACATCGAGAAATTGCAAGACAAATCTGACGAAGCCCAAGGGTAATCACAGCTTATTTAAAATACATCGAAAACTATGGCAATAATAATCGACGAGGACGCACTTCAACTGCAACAACCCCAAGGGAACGTCGTATAATTCTTCGAATTGCATCCAATTCTTCGTCTACAGCTAGGCAAATTAGCAATCGGAGTGGAAGTAATGTGTCCGTTCGAACCATTCAAATGGTACTAAAGCAGTGTCCAAACTTAAGAAGAAGAAAACTACGCAAGAAACCTTTACTTCTCACACATCATATGCAAGCATGTTTAGAATTTTCACGTAATCATCTTAACTGACAGAGGAGTGGAAGAGAGTAGTTTTCAGCGATGAAAAAAAGTTTAATCTAGATGACCATGATGACTTCCAATATTACTTTCATGACATTAGGATGGAAGAAAAAGTTTTGGCACGCCACGGCCGCGCCGTCACAGCCGGGCAAGATCGGTAATGATTTGGGCGGCGATTTCAAGTCAAGTGAGAGCTGGAATAGAGTTTCTAGAAGGTCGGCAAACCGCTCTAAACTATTTGGAGTTGCTTCAAAGGCAGGTTAATAACATAGCAGTTTTATTTCCGAATCAAGAATGAATATTTCAACAAGATAATGCGCCTATTCACACCGCCCAAGTAATCCAAACGTGGTTGACTACTAATAATGTACCGATTTTAGAATGGTCAGCTATTCCCCCTTACTGTTAAAATGTTTAATTAACTGCTATATGTAGCTTACTAATATATATATATATATATATATATATATATATATATATATATATATATATATATATATATATATATATATATATATATATATATATATATATATATATATATATATATATATATATATATATATATATATATATATATATATGTATATATATATTATATATATATATATATATATATATATATATATATATATATATATATATATATATATATATATATATATAGCTTTGAAGTTATATTATATATATATATGAAGTTATATTATATATATATATATATAATTAGCTTTGAAGTTCTTTGCTACTCATATTTGTTTTGTGAAAAGTAATCTTGGATTTGTCGCATTTCATTACATAATTACATAATTTGCTTATTTCTCTATGTAATGAAATGCTACAAACCCAAGATTAGTTTTCGCAATATATATATATATATATATATATATATATATATATATATATATATATATATATATATATATATATATATATATATATATATATATATATATATATATATATATATATATATATATATATATATATATATATATATATATATATATATATATATATATATATATATATATATATATATATATATATATATATATATATATATATATATATATATATATATATATATATATATATATATATATATATATGTCACAGACAATTTTTCTGTGGTAAGCGTTTCATTACTCAAGAAGATAAAAAGATGAACCAAATCGTAAAGGACATGGATCATGGCATACGATATGATAATGCCTCCTTCTGAGGAAACCTTAAATCAATATTGCTTCTTGCAGACATTAGGAAAGCACCGCCAGATTTTATTTTCAAACTGCGTATCCTATAACTAAATTATTTGACTGTAAATTATCATTTATACCATTTGTTTGTGAATACTGTTGTATACCATTTTTTATATTTTTCAACTGTACAGTAATTCATAATGAAATATTCGAATATAAAAAAATGAGCGTACATACACATATGGCATGCTGCAGTTGTCTTACGAAATACGCATATTGCGCATATTAAGACATATGGGAAATATTCTATTTTTCGCTGAAAATATTTCAAATATTTCATATATATATATATAACATTTGAATACATTGTTAGTAAAACATTAGTTCTCATGAGGAGTGTTAGAATTATGATGTAATTGTCGTGCTATAAAGGAAATTAAAAAGGATTTCACGTTT
This sequence comes from Tetropium fuscum, assembly GCA_964058915.1. Taxonomy (NCBI): domain Eukaryota; kingdom Metazoa; phylum Arthropoda; class Insecta; order Coleoptera; family Cerambycidae; genus Tetropium; species Tetropium fuscum. The sequence goes on along the minus strand of CAXKVY010005667.1, from coordinate 18,692 downwards.
CTACTTTATATAGGCATACGCATAAAAAATATAAACGAACATGAGAGGCAATTAAGGTACGCATTTTTTTGCATCAAGGCATTAACATCTTATCAGCCCCAAACCCACGGGACTGATACTTTTTCTTTAGCTCTCGAGTTGAAACTGATAAGCAAAAACTGAGACTTTATTAGCTCTTATTAGCTCCTCGTAGAAGTATGTGTCCTGCTGGAGCAGAAATTCAGTAGGTATTTCTATTTATATACCTACCTATATACCTTCATATATAGGTAGGTAGGTATATTATGTGGAGTTATCTTTAGGTGACTCCGTTTGCCTTTGTTTTGCGTAACAGAAGTTAAACTGAGTTGTGAAACCTTAATAAAACGTGGAAATGGTTTTTGTATATTACATTAATCTCTATTATTTAACCCCGACTGAGTCAGTGGTGTCGGATGACGCTGCAGTCCGCACGGCAATCCTGTGTTGACGATCGTCCCGAACGCCATTCTTTAGTAACATATTTTTACTGTTGAGAGAGTGTCTCCATTAAGGTAAAATCTTGCCATCGAGAGCAATTCTTTAAATATGTGTGCTAACTTTTTCCATACGATCTTTTGCCAGGGGAATTTTTGCCTTTGATGGTGAACTTTTGCCAGGCAACTTTGGCCTCGATGGAGAAATTTTGCAAGATAACTTTAGTCTTTGAAGGCGAACTTTTGAGTTGATTAATACATACCTTATCGACGTTAAAAGTCAAATATCTTTATGCGTGTTCTAGACTTCTTCATATGGTCGTCTAGATCTCCCGGTGAATCGGTCTTCCTTAACTCTCTATCGATCGTTCGGCAATACTTCAACTATCTTGAATGGTCGCCGCAACTTCGGTAAGTTTTTTTGCTTCCGTTATTAGCTGGAAAACTTGTAACGCTGTTAATTCTTGAAATATTTTCGGCGGCCTCCGCTTTTCATTAAATTTTATATCTTGTTTAATCCTTATTTTCTTCCAGTCTTCTGACCGTATCTTTCCTAATTTTTGTCAAATCTATATTATTATCTTCTTTGCTTATTGTGTGCTTGTCACTATATGTTTATAAGTGTATACCGAACAAGAGTTCTGCGGGCGTAATTTGTGTTACTCTGTGTTTTGTACTATTGAGCCCCCGTTGTATGCTGGTTACATTTTCATCCCAACTATTTTCGGGTTTCCAAAGGTGGATGTAAAATTCATATATCCACTCATATATCCCATGTAGAGCTTCCTAAAGTAAGGAACATTCGTGTTGCTATTATTCCCAGACCTGCAATACTGTTCATATAGGTACTATACTTATTACCAGCATAATGTCTGCCAATAACATGAATACTCCCACTTTATGTCTCGCATTTTCAGTAACATAAAGTACTTTAACCAACCACTTCGTGTATTAATATATATGACCCGTTTAAAGAAATACTTGCTGCTCCTGTAAACTGGGCTAGTAAAACTTCCGTGCCGAATTCAAGACTGAAAATGGCGCTGTAATTCTCATGTGACTGCTAGTTAGTTACATATAACGCCTATTCTTAAAACTTACGAGTTCTCTGGTACTTACGATATTATGTTTATGATATTCAGTCGACTGTATGCAAACATTGGAAGTGCCTAATTATATTTTTTGTGGGGGGTTTATTAATTTTTAAAAGATAATTGGCTGGATGATAGTGTCATTTCCGAAGACTGCTTTAAATAAATAAAGGGCTGATAATCATTATCAAAACTTAATATCGTTAATCATCTCTCAGGTGAGTGAAATGTCATCACGAATGAGTTTTCTAAACTGATATTTACCTATTTAAAATATAGTTCATTTTAATTGGGTGTCGAGAAAAATAATAAAAATCATATTTAATTAGGTTAACTAACGTGTTAACTTACAATTTAATACAACTGCTTAAAGCGACACCACAATTACAAATATACCTTTATGTTACTTTATGCTGCTTACAAAAAATAAACCACAACATATCAAAAGAAAGGAATGGAATTCAAATAGTATAATAAATTCTACAAATCATAAAAACAGTCTTGCAAATGAACCAAAGTCTAAATAATGAACTAAAACTTGAATATACCCACTATCAAAAATATTACATATCCATCAAGAAAACAATACCTACCTATATATTACAAACAACAAATTGAAAAAATAAACATAATAAACAATACTTATGAGATGATGTCATTAAATAAAAAATTACAATAACACTAACGAAGTAAACAGCAAAATTAATAAAAATAACGTAACCCTAAATTATAATACGTATATCACAAAAACACACAAGTAAACAAGTCACAAATCATTAACAAATGAACCACGACCTAATAACAGGTGTAGACATACGAGTATATCCAATAAGCCTATTCTAAGTGCATTTTTCTATTGTATGTTTTGACGTCACAGTCAATGGTAACTCATTCTGAGCCATTTGAATTTTATTCATTTTTAGATCCTGTAGAGTAGGTTGGTATACACACATTATATTTTTTATGAAGTACGCATTTTACTATAACGTCACACCGTGTTTTATAGTATAATTTTTGTATTTAAAATTATATGCAAGTCAGTATACCTCGAAAATACATTTGCTTTTTGTGTATTCAATGCTTTAAACATATTTTTCAAATGTTCGTTATACTTGCTCCAGATACCCTCAATTTCCGTTACAAACAAAACCCTATATCGTCGGATTTCCTGCTCGCTGGTATCTGCTAATACTCATTGTACTGCATGGCCTGCACCAAACTTAGCCCAGTTATCGGAAATTGCTTTTCCCACCATTTTTGCAGGTTGATACGTTTTATACCTTTTTTCGCACATGAAAAGTTTTAGAATTATGTATAAAATAGTTACGGGGTTCAGGTAGTTGAATGATATTAAGGAACATCGTTGAATTTTAATAATTTGTATGAATAAACTGCAAGGTAAGGAGCAAATTATATCTTTTTGGTATATTTTGTTTACATCGTAAACCAAGCTGCATACGTGACTGACACAGGGCGCCCTATGTCTTGATCAATTTAATTATGCTGTACTGTTGAAGAGTTATTTACACACACCCACACACACACACATATATATATATATATATATATATATATATATATATATATATATATATATATATATATATATATATATATATATATACATATATATATATATATATATATATATATATATATATATATATATATATATATATATATATATATATATATATATATATATATATACACATATATATATATATATATATATATATATATATATATATATATATATATATATATATATATATATATATATATATGTTGTAAGTTGTAATTATGTTATAAATCAGTTAGCATAGAGATGTCTCGTTAAAGTATTGTGTAAGATAATTTCGTAGGTATCAAACGATATATTATCGTAGATGATTACGAATGCAAAATTATATATGTACGTATTAAGATATATCAGATATAGAAGGGAAAATGATAGGATAGACTAAATAGGATGTAGAAATGTAAACAGTAGGATAGTGTATAGTAGACATAGTGAAGGTGTAACGATGCTAAACACAAATAAACTCGATAACTAACATGAAAAAGTGTACATGGCATAGACAGTAGTATAGTAAATGGTACATGAATGGACTTTTTGGAAAATTTAATCAAGAGGTCATGAAAACAAAAAGGGGAACCAAGGAAGAAAAATAATAGTTGGAGAAAAATTAACAAAAGGATAGCAGATAGAAATTGGGAACGAGTTTTGCAGATAATAATTAAGAGGAAAGAAAAGACGAGGAGATAAAAGAAGGAACCTAGACTGGAAATATCAATTTGTCAGCAGTTTGCAGAGAGAAAAAGGATAGAAGAATATTAAAGGAGTTATTGGTTTGCATGAGGCCATATGGATGGGGCATGCTGAAGTTTCATAAAGGTTAGATGGACAAGGTCGAGGTGTGAAAGTGAAAGCGTATAGAAGTGTCATTGAACAAAGTTAAGGTATTTTATCACATTCATGTATATTCAGTCATGACAATAAAACAATTTTAAATAGAGCTCAAAGATATAATATTTTAGTGAAACCCATTAAAACCTCAAAATTTCTATAAATGTCAGAAATGTCAACAATTTTTTATTAGGTTAAGTAGAGGATAGAAATTTCTATAATCGTATCTTAAATATCATTTTCTCTTATCTACCATACACCATATCGTGTGCTATTGAGGAGCGTTGGATAAATTTAGTTTCTTTGTCAGGATCTCAAAATGTCCTAAGGTACCAATTTTCATTTGCTTCCGTTAAAATGGTATATTGCCTGGCCTATTACTACTTATATGGATTACATTTAAAGGTTGAAACATTTCAAGCAATTGTCATTCCAAAAATATTGTTTAATCAATTTCTGTTCTTGATAAACCGCCGCCAACTTGTTTTTATCAAATTGCTGTCACTGCACCATTTGTTTGTGAACACTGTCATTTTCGTGTGTAACTTCTATGAAAACATATATTGATACAAATGTATCCAACCAAATTATGCGAAGATTAAGTTTAACGGAATGTAAAGAAACTTGCAAATCACATAAATAAGCAGAACATACAATTACTCAATTTGCGATTTTGGTAGCGAACAATTAATTGATGATCTTGTTCTAAATTCTGTACTTCAAATCACGCCGCATTGGTTCCAGTGAGTTGTTTATAGGTAGAACTTCAAGTCGTGTATATACCCATAACCATTACTCAAGGATCTTTCAAGTTTTTTTTTTTGGAGAAGCATTACCCAACATTAGTTTCGGAGCCAGAGCATTTATTTAAAAGCCATCACAGCGGTTATGTGGGAAAAGCAATAAAATATAAACGAAATAAGGATGACTGACATTATTCAAGACATTGATTCAAGAGTTAACGATCAAGGACCTAAGTATACACTGCAGTGCAAACTGCAGTATTATTGGGGTCAGTATAAATACTGCATCACTACACGAATATTACTATTTTATTATAATATCAGGATCATTCCAATTCTTATGTGTGTACTTTAAAAAATAAAATACATAGTTTTAGAACAATGGAATTTATTTCCTATTGTATTTTCCTATAAGAAACGAAAAAGAATGGAACAAAAATAGGCCATTCATATTCATATTTTTTGTTTTGTGGGGAATAAACTTTTTAAGGGATGTAGGTACTTTAAACGAGTTCTAATGCAACATCCCTAAAACTCACCCCTAAAGTACAATTCGGTAGTTTTTCGCGATTTTCTGGAAAACCGTTTGTCCTACAAAAAAATTATATACTACGCCGGGAATACTTTTGTGCTGCTGCTGACGCGTTAGGTAATTGTGAAAGAACCACGACACTGCCCGCTTGGACAACAAATTTATTAAAACAAGCATATCTTTGCTCACTAAGACTGCCCTCTTATTGATTTAGCTTGTGATTGATAGAGCTCCAATATAAACCGTTCTTCAGCTTGCTCAATATCTGTTTGATATGACTTAGCATTATTAAAAATCTGAATTATACTATCAAGGTACTTTCTGCGATTACATAGATGTACAAACTGTTGTTTGCCCTTTCCCAAGAATCCTGACGTGGTATCGCAGCCACTAATAGCATGCATGAATTACATAGATTCTTTACAATTGCGGACATATTAGATGACTGTAAGTTAGTTCTACGAACTATACACCCGTTTTTTAACATTACCATGAGCCTCTTTTTTAAATATGAATTCTGTGCCCTCTGGGGTAAGTGCAATTAATAAAACAAGAAGATCGACGTCTTGATGCCAACCACTACAACTTGTTCGTTTTCCTGAGATTTTCTGATAGCAGTGGCAATAATTTCGACATCAGAATTTTGGTTGTTGAGATGTTCAGCAAGCTGTGAAATAAGTCATTCCTTATTGTTAAGATTATTTAAAAATTTAGTTTGCTGTTCAACTAATACTGTGTTTTTGGCAAAAAAAATATCAGGCGTAGAGCGTTTTAACAGTCGTCTTTGATGGTCGACACTCGGCCGTTGCGCCGCTTGGAATACATTATATACCATGTTCGTGAATCTCTGTTAATGCAACCCTTAACTTCAATACCTACTTTCCCGAAAAAAATTTAACAACAATTTAAAAAGAATTTAAAAACAACCTCCGTTCTAAACAATTTAGAGAATAAACACTTTTTTATGCAGAATTTTACTGGGAACATTTTTGGTAAGTATATATTTTTTTGTACGACAAACGATTTTCCAGAAAAACGCAAAAAACTACTGAATTGCACACCAGGGGTGAGTTTGGGGGAAGCTCCCAATTGTTGCTTAAGAACTCCTTTATTTTGATAGTACATCCCTTGACAGGTTTAACTCCCAAGCGGAAAATCTTTATAATTTGTTTTCCTACTAGGCTATTTTTAAGCTAATATGAATTGAGTAAAAGGGAAAGGAATATAAAGAGTGAAAGAGTAGTATAGACGTGTCATTAAATGTCATGCTTTTAAAAACCTCTCTCATACTTTTAGAGAGATTTCATAAGTTGAAATGACCTATATCTGCCGCCACATATCTAGGTATATTACTGGTGTAGCACATTAGTTTCCCAAGTTATCCATGGCTGCGCCACTATAGCAGAGCTGGGAGCCCAAGGTTACTAAAGGTATGAGAGCTAGTAAAATTACCGCGACCTATGTATATAATTTCCATATAAACTGAAAGTTCATAGTTGCCTTAAAACCAAATGAATAGGTTGCCCCGATTCCCATGACCGAAAAGTTGTTTTATAAATTGTAGATGTTCTTATATTTTTTTGAACAAACTCAAACATAAGCGCTTCAAAAAAGAAGTGCATATACAATTGCCATAGGCTTGCCACCCCCATAAATCTCCCATTTTTTCGATTACAGCATATCATCGTTCCTACAGCTAAAAATTTGTGTATTTATTCTTTAATACGTCACTTTAAAAAGTATATTTGGTTGCCTCAATTTTGACGGCCGGAAATGATGGAAATCGTCTTCTAAAAACGAGCGCGTGAGACACCTTAGAAAATTCGCGCGAGCTATTTTTAACGCGATTCGAATAATATACGACGGTCCCTTTCGGCGGAAAAAAAACGAAAATAAATAAAGTGACCAATAGCAATAAGTCAATAAGTTGTGTAACCATTTGAACTGATCATTACATTCAAAAATACAACAATAATTATATTTCTTGACGTATTTTAAAATAATAAAATGGTTTCAAACAAACAAACAAGTTTTATAAAACTCTGATATACAGGATTAACGCTGTGGACAAGATAAAAGTTCACAGAAAAGACTGAAACATGTTTAACACCTTATTTACCTATGTTTTTTACCTAAATAGGTGAGCCGATAAAAGATACCTTAAAATGCTGATAATCTGGTATAAATCTATAAATTGTTGATAGTTTTACAGCGTTATAAACCTTATACAATTTTAAAAAGTCCCGTAGAAAATGTGGACAAGTATATTAAAAAGATGTCCAATTGGAGGAAATTTGGATTGTGACCTAATAAATTGGCATATTAGTTACGATTCTCAAAATTAAAACTACCCATGCAGTAAAACTGTCTTGTGGGCATTAAGATTTGCTGTTAGGATTGGGTGATTTGGATTAGGTGACTTGTGATGAAGAATGATAGCACAAAGCTTGGATTGCCGATCTTTTGCTACAAAATAATCCAAAACGGGTCTCATGACTATTGTCAAACTAAAATAACCACCCCATGCCCTTATCTCTTACCACTGCCCAAATATTCCTAATTTTGAAAATCACAGTTTTTAAAAATCCCAAAAACGTTAATGACGCATTATATACAATGTTTATGTCGCATAAAATATTTTTACAATTCTTATCAGAAATAGAGGTTTAAATAAAATATAAACAATTTACTTTACGCACTAGTACATAAAGTGTTATACCTTAGGTACGGTTAATAGTAGAAAAAATACAAAATATAACTGTTAGAAATATAAGATATGTTAGACTTAAGAACATCAAGGAAGTAAACCTGATTTATATAATGTTTTGGCAACAATATAATAAATAATATCTCCTTTATGTCATAGTAATAAATTATATTTCTACGGCATGCAATAATCATATATATTTGTTTTCGAAGTAAATATGTACATTATAATAGTAATATATTCCCACTGGAAACATAAAACTCATATTGATATCTTAATGTTCATTATAAATCGGCAAAGCAGTTCATAAATAAGACAAAGTGTTATGGCATTATGATGATCCGAGATTATGGTATAAATCAACAGATAATTCCCCTTTGCAGTCTATTTATATTTATACTTTTCACAATTACATTACTTTATGAGAAAAGTAGTGTAATTGTGGACAAAATCCTCCAATTTTAGCGTTTAACTTTCCTTACTCTGTTTCCACTTTACGAATTATGTATTTCCTAAATCTTTCAAAACCAGGCGATAGCAAGATAATTTGGTAATTACCTAGTTGTATCCTATTCAGATGGGATAATATGCCTGATAATAACGTATAATGTTAAAAACAAAAATAATATGAAATATAACTGCATGTAAATAAATTACCTGTTAATAAGTTCTGTAATATATCATGATTTAAAAAAAAATCACAGACCTTGCATACCACGCAAGTGTCAAAATAACATTTTTTAACGGTTTGTGGTGACGGCTGGTATGAATGAAATGAAGCATTTATTATGTCCAATTGAAATAGTCGCTAGGAGAAAACTTCAGGAAAAACTTACTTATTTTCAAAAGGAGATGTCAAAAATGGTTCTCGTGCAATAACAAAAACTATTTTATTGTTAGGTTAAAACTGTTTTTAGGGCGAAAACACGCGATTCTCGCCTTCAAAATCGAATAGCGTCCGATATGATTACATGATTCGCTTTTGCAAATTTTAATGCATGGTATATTTAATTAATGCGTGTGTTAAAATAACTTTAGTATGTGCTGACTTAGTAATATTGGTTGTGGTTTGCGGAACGCCGATTGCGAAACGTATATTAGGAAAACAGATAAGAGTCAGTCGTTCCGTCATTCGTCATATTTTGGCAATACATATAGTACAATGATATGTATTGTAAAAATATTAAAAAAAATTAAACCAAAACCAACAAAAATTATTTAATTTGGAAATAATTAAAATGCTATACATCATAACACTTGCAAAGCAATCATCAGAATGCCTTATCATGTATTTTATGCCATTTTAAGCTAAATGGCACTTCTTAAGTATTAATGGCATCGGTTACACACGTATAACCCCAACATGGTTATTATTTATTGTAGCTCCTACATTCATTTGAGTTCCACCGCGCGTGACCTCCATTGATATCATGAGGAATTTTTTTTATTTTGTACACTAAGACAATAACAGTACCTATTTTTCTTTTGTTGTAATTAACGGTAGTTAGGTACATGTTGTGAAATAATAACAATATTTTGCATACAAATATTTTCCCAATTTTTTTTGCCTTTTTTTTAACCATGCGCTTTTGTCCAGCCAACCGCAATGCTACCCCGCATTTTATTTTTTTATTTCTAATTCATAAGAAAATAAATATTTTGGCCCATTAGTTCAAGTTTTATCTGTTTTTTAATACGCCGATTGCGAATGTTAACATAAATAAGTAAAAATCTTGAAAAAGTCCTGGGAAATTGTAGAACATTCTTGGAAAATGCGGAAAATTGTTATTATAAGACCGTGTATAGATATTTAAAATGAAGATAAATTTTTCACCGTTTTGATTATTTAATTCATGATCAGTTACCAAAAAAACCTCGAAAACGATATATTAAACGGTCCTGTAATGACAAGTGAAATAGTTTATTGAAACTTCTCGGTATATTTTTCTTAATAAGTATCGTGTTCATTATTAATTTCATTTTGCTGCTTCAAGCAGTGGCGTAACCATGGGTGTTGTTACAGAGGTACGCCAATGATATTATATTTTAATATTTTTTCTTTGTATTTCTGACATCAGCAGTCAAGTTGCGAAAATAAATTACTTTACTTTGCCGAAAGCAAAGGAAAGGAAAGCAGAGGAAAAAGGATTTTGGAACATGACAACTTTTCTTGGCAATAAAATTGGTTTGACCTACGATGGATGACAATTTAGGCCGCTGTAACGAGCTGTTTAAAAAGCATAACAATAACATATATTGCATACTTATAATATACTGTCCCATTTAGATGTATTTATATTAAAAATTCACTCACATTCGACCTGCTGTACACATAAGTAGTTTTTCGTAATTAAATATTAGCGATTTATACCTTCTTTTATTTAACCTCCAGCAATCCCTAAGGTTCTGTTTACACTTCTGCAAATTTCAGAAAACCGAACTATCGAACTGTGCATATTATGTTATTTCGATTTAAACATAAAGATTGGCCTCTGAAATTTGAAGTATTTTATACTTTCTGACCTTACAGCCATTCATAAAATAAAACGAATCAGTAATTCGTTTATTTCCCAACACAGAAAATTGTAATCTATAGGTATTCTGCAAGGCCAGGAACTTGCTGACTGGACAGATGAATTGCATGTCGCATGTCACGAACGTTTTCTTAAAGACGGCTGTCATATACACGTACTCAGAAATATTTTCAGTACTAATAGCTGTTAGAACGAATATCCAAATATATTTTATATATTATATTTTTATTTTATATATGCATGAGAAAACAATATCTCAATTATTATGAATTCTGTACAAATGCTATTACTAGGTTTTGAAATGTCTTTAACTAGATAGACTGATCCATATCATCCTTCCTGTCTCCCACTAGTATAGTTATGAATCTTTTGAATACTATATCTATATATTTTAATATATGGGTTATATTTTTTACTTAAACTGTATAGATTGTCGTACAGATCGATGTGTACTCTCATGTCACAGCGTTTATATGGAAACGAAATACATTAAATAATATGTTTTCGTTAAAAGTAAAAATGTATCTCTACTTTTTTTATTAGTTTACTTACTTAACTTACTAGAGCGACAGCGACTTCAATATATTGGACTTCTATTGAGTTAAAAAATATTCTAAATTCTGGCTTTCTGACTTAATATCACATACAACGACGGCGGTGAGATATACAAAAAGTTAAAAAATTCTGAATCATGTCTCATATGTTCTCACCTCTGCGGTTTGTACTGTATTTTACGTTCATGATGGCGCGATCTCGTGTCAAATGATTGAGACAATTACCTTCATTTAAGGAATACATTAAATCCGTTGTTGAATCCAACCAAATATAATCCATGCGAAAATGCGATAACTATAAGTTATAATTTTTTTAGCATCAAGTGAATATTAAGTTTAGTGACAGGTGATGTTCTTTAATTGCCTTATTATAATAGCAATGCAGTATTCATTTAAGGTAACCATGATATATTTAAGTAGTTGTAGAAAACTTCGCATGCGGTCCACCAACCTTTTCTTTGCAGCCAGAACCCTAGTTTTTACAGAAACAGAAATTTTAAAATAAAAATGCCTACATAATTCAAATTAACTTTTTTAAAGATTAAAAACTTTTTTGAAACACCCGCGCTGTCTGCATCGTCAATGGTCCAAAGACGACGTGTTGAGAGTAGCATGTATCAATTATGAGCCGGATTTACCTGAAATTCTCAAAAGTTTGCCACAATACCAACATTCATATTAATTTTCAAATAAATGATTACGTTTAAATGTTGAGTTTTACCCTGAGGTAGCGTGATACGTACTTGGCCCAAGAAAAGAAAAAGGTTAAATATGGCTGCTATAAAGAAACTTGAGTCTCATATTTTAAACAAGACTCAGTTCACAGAAAGCTCATGACGGATATATATATGAACATGTATATTCATATATATGCAAATTCATATATGTATGAGTTGGCATTACACAGCAGGATAAAGTAATTCTCAGGATCTATCAAGGATGCGCATATAGTTTTGCTTGCTCTCATAATTTTATATAAGACGGTTAGGTATAAAGCAACAAAATATTTCGTACGTAAATTATGTACAAAACTGACCTGCAAAATGTACTGTTTCCACTTTGACCTTCTTGGATCCGGGAATAATAAGTTGTGAGCAAGACAGTTGGACTCCATGATTTAGAATATGCACTAACACTGCACAAACCACTACCACCCACCCCCAACCTCCCTCCGGGTAATAATGTCTCCGAAGCGTCGTGGTTTTTCTCGCGTCTAAGGGCAGGTCGGGTATCAGATTTTCCTTCGCGGCGTTTCCCTTGGTGTTGCCTTCGTTAACAGCGCACCGATGAACCGGACACCTCACCTAAAAGGCATATTTATGGTTAGTAGATCATAAATCTTGATTACATCTATATATTAGAAAATCTTGTGTTATAAAATTTCTGTTTCCATTTGCTATGCATTAAATGTGCATCATTTAGTTTTAAGAAGTGTTTAACCAGGTACACTTAGTTATTTTGTCATATGTTTGGTAAATGTGGTAAGAAAATAAATGCATATAATAATTTAATAAATCAGTAATGACTTTGTTAGAGAAAAAGCTTTATTAGAGCAGCTTTTAAATGGGTGATAATGTAAGTCTTTGTGCAAAATGCCTATTAATCTTCGATCCGAAAAATTCACCGCATAGCGTGCCGGCGGCAAAATACACTGGACTTCGCTGAACTGATTCCCTGGTCCTTTCAATATTTTCTGAAGTACGATTTGTACGAGTACCACCAAGGAATTTTGATGCGATGCTGTCTATTTCTTCAAAACATCTTACCTATCTTAAAATCGAGTTCCTTGTTGGAATACGTCAGCGGCGTGGCACATTAAATTCATTGCGGAAGCGCCTTTGTGTCTGGGTCTGAATAACAGATTGCGTAATAATAAAACACATTACTGCAAAAATGCGTTGGTTTATTATACTATATTATATATTATAATATAGTATATTATATAACACACTTAATTGACAAACTGACAGAACTAAGAAATGGCACATTGACAAATATGACTTCATTTATTTCTTCATGGCAAGCGTTTCAAAATAGTTCAATCCTGTTGCCGGACCCAGTATTTAGAAAAAGGTTAAATCACTTGGTGATAAACTTTTTCTAAATTTTCAAGAAAATGTATTAAATATTTACTTCTATAATCTTTGAGATTTTTATATACAAAAAATAAATATTTGCCGTCCATCTTAAATTCTTAGTCAAAGTATAAGTAATTATACTTTAAATAATTGCTGTTCTATAAAGCTTTTTAATAAATAAAGCCCGAAAAACCAATCAGTGACGTGACCTCATATTGCCCCATCAGCCAGCCGCCTACAATTTCAAAAATATTCGAAAAATTACTTCTAAACATAATTCAAAACAATCCAGAAATATATGACGTAATACCTGACTAGTTCGGCTTTAGAAAATACCATTCTACTATCCAACAAACACACAGAATAGTCAACAAAATTAATGAAGGTCTAGAAGAAAATGTGCACAGCAGTATTCCTAGACATAGCACAGGCCTTTGACAATTGATAGACGAATCCTTTTAAATGAATTAAAATACTATGGGATAGGGGGTGATGTTATACAGTGGTTCAAATAATATCTGAATAATAGAGTACAGATAACTAAGGTTGGAAATAAAGTATCGATTGAATTAAAAAAAAAGAAAGGGGTACCGCAGGGAAGTATACTTGATCCAATCATATTTATTATTTATCTAAATGACATAAATTATATTGAAGGTTATGATTTCTTAAATTTATTTGCTGATGATACTCTTTTTGCATGTTATGGTAATGATAATAATTATAGTAATTAATAAAATTGAGAAATATTTGAGTGTAAATAAATTAAAATTAAATGTTAATAAAACTAAGGTGATTATGTTAAGTACTAAGTACAAACTAAATAATATTAATTATGAATCATTGAAATAAAAATTGAAAATGAAAATATTGAATGGGTCAATGACGTTAAGTACTTAAGTTTCATTATTGATCAATGTTTAAACTTAAAATATCATGACAAGTACATTCATAAAAGTATCAAGGAAACTGTTTTTTTTTCTCATGGATCACCTCAAACATCATTATATTCCTGGAAAAATGTCTACAATACCATCATTCAGCCTAATTTTGACTGCTCTTCCTTTCTATATATTTTGGATAACAATAGTAGTCGTAATTCAGCGTTACTTCTGAATAGAGGTACGAGAATATTATTACGTTGCAATCGTTACACGTCAATTAAACTAATGCTAGAAACCTTAAATTGGATATCTGTGGAAAATAGACTTTATTATATGGCAATGATTTTAATTTTTAAAATAACTAAAAACATGTTACCGTCATATTTGACCTACACAAAATAACGAAATTCACAACCACAACACACGAAATCAATATGCCCTTCATATTCACTCACCACCTAGGTTGTGTGGATCGATTTCCCGTATAGTATGGGTGCGTAATAAATTTTCAATAATTTATCCCCAAAATCTAACTAATGAGGTTTTCCAAGTTTCCCTAATTCCTGCACTGAATGGTTATTAGATTTTATCAAGCTAAGTCGATCCTGGTCGCACTTGCGGCTCGCGAAATAATAATATGCCGCCCCCTCTCCCTCACAACTGTCCGACTTCTGGGCTAACCATTGCGGTTAGAATGAGGGGTAGAGATATTATTATTATATTCCACGAACACATTCAAAAAAAATTATGTACGCCCGTTGTACGAACAGATGAGAAAAGAAAGAAAATGGCCTCGTACCACACGACCAGAACGAGAGCCTGGAAATCCGGCCACGTGCTATGGAACTGTAGATTGTATGTAGAACCATAGGAACTAAGGAATAGGGACAGAGTGGCTACTAGATGCGCTTAGACCTCAATAATGTTCTATGAAAAAGATGAATTACTTATAACATAAATGTGCCGCCACAAAACTAGTAACATACATGCCTTAATACTTACCAATGAACGTTAATGAATGTAGGTACATAATTCTGAATAGATTTATTCAGAATTATGTACCTACAACAAACTTCTGATATCTAAATGGTTAATTGACAAAAGAGAACGTAACAATATGTTTTGGAATATTTTTGGGATTTCTTTCTAAATTTGATTCATATACATAAGCAATTTGATTCATACAGATATGCAATTTAATTCATAGGCAATTTAATTTATACATACTTTTGTATGCCACTTTGGACGACTTAAATGTAGCTACAATTTTAGTTTCTAACGTAATTGGACTCATACGGAATTTGAGTTACCTGCAATTTTAAATCATATTTAAGTGTTATGTACATTACGATTAAACAGTGAAAATAAAATTAAATATTAGTATACTTTTTTATTTCTTTTTCACCAAAATTACTGAAAGTGCCGAGAGTAGGTTCAATAACCAGTATAGTTGGGAACCATATGACTTGGTTGCGTAACGGTCAGTGGCGTCCACAGGTAATTAGTGACTTCGGTATCCACCGACCTTACTAATTTTATTTGTTTTTTTTTTTAAATAAAGCTGAGCTAGCTTGGGCAAACTTTTATTGTCTACTTTTATTGCTGTTGAATATACTCTAGAGGGTAATATTATCTCAATAATCACCTCTTAAAATATCAAGAATCGTCAAAACTAATTTTGCAAACTCTTTTGCAAACAATTTTGTTATAAGAAATTTTGAGTCAGAATTGAACCTATATTAAAACCATTTTGTTGCCAGGGAAAAGAGTTATAGCTTTGTACTATTAAAACAGTTAACCCTGCTTCTTGCAATAACAT
Source organism: Tetropium fuscum (assembly GCA_964058915.1). Lineage (NCBI taxonomy): Eukaryota > Metazoa > Arthropoda > Insecta > Coleoptera > Cerambycidae > Tetropium > Tetropium fuscum. Next base: position 2,885 of record CAXKVY010005667.1, on the reverse strand, counting down.
GCACTTTGTGGCTTTTATTAATCTAACAAACTAATACCAGATACGTTGAACAGGCAATAAGAGAGAAACATATAATCAAATAAAAGGCAGGAAGGTAACAAGAATAGTTAAACACCCGTTCCACACGTCAAGAATAACACTATGCTACGCGCGTTGAGCGAACACAGTTATATGGGATGTGACCGTTCTCTCTGTTATAATAATATGGTTCTTGACTTTGTTGTATAAGTATCGGATGTGATGACTCGTGATATTAAAGTATATATTTTCCGAAATTTTCTAAAATGAACAAACGACAAATTAAATGAACAAAGAAAGAAGCTTCATGGATATAAGTCGTGACCCTCAGATGTAAAATACTAAATAAGGTTGGTACAGAAAATATGTGGTGATGTAATGTATCAGCCAATAAGTCTGTGTTAGCCTTAACCTGCTATTTGATGAAAGTATAAAAGTGTCAGGAAATTGTTTCGATTTCGGTTGAATGATGAAAACCTATTTACAAATTACATTTCTTACGTACCTGCAGTATCGCGAAACTGACACATATAAGATATTCTTGCATAATTCATATTGTTCAACAAAAATTATATTTAATTTAATTTTGTGAAATATATTTTACCTGTGGACTTGAAACTGCCTCTGTGTAGATGAAATCCCAATTATCCACTTTAATGCTTGGACGACGGCCTATTTTATGTATCTGATATTCATTTTCATCCACATTTTCTTCAATGCGCGTTAAGGCTAAAACTCGAAATTTTTGCACTTCTTCAAGTAATGCAGAGTGGTTATCTTCTGATTTGTTGTTATTGCCTGAAAAATGTAAGATTGCATATAGAACAACTAGAATAAATAACTATTATTGAACGAGAAATACTTTTTTTTAAATTAATAACAGCTTGATAAAATAATGTATATTAACATCACAGGTAAGAATCTGTTTTAGTTTTGGTTATACTATTGTTATATTGCTCTATTAATATGATAATTTTCTACCTATGATCTTTAACCAATCAGAACATACAATTTTGTTAATTAAACTTATACTATTTCGATAATTAATAATTGTTAATACAATAATATAATATAATATAATATGAAGTAATATAATATAATATAATGTACAGTAATGTAATGTAATGTAACGTAACGTAATGTAATGTAATGTATTTTAATATAATGTAATGTGATATAATGTAATGTAATGTGATGTAATAATATGATAATATAATACTATGTCGAAAAAAATAGGAACTAATTCGTTCAAGGCATTTTATTGTTTCACTAGCTGTTACCCGCAATTTCGTCCGCGCGAATTTTCAAAAAAAAAATTTCAGTTCACAGAATTTACGATAAGTTAATAAATCTGTATTCCTCCTAAAGAAATACCTAGACATCCAAACGACATTAAACATTGACTCTTAATTATTACCTAAAGGTATCACGGCTCTAAAACAGTGAAAATGTAACGAAACAATTTAAATTAAAGAGAAGGAAAGGTTGAGATACAACCGTAATAGCCCACGCGATAGGCAGCCTTTGTGCTATTAAGTATTGGGGGGGGGGGGAGCGGTGTGAGGTGGTGTGGGAGCGGTGTGAGGTGGTGTGCGAGTGGGATGCGCGCGGTCCTGATTTGCGAATTTAGTCGAAGATACTGGATACTCGGAGATAATGGAAGCTTATTACTGCAGATTACTGGATATTATTACTGAAAGCAAGTAATAATGCTCGGAAGATTTATGTTAATAATTTATTATTTATTAGTGTTTATATTGCATGTATACTTCCGCATTTGAATCGGATTTTGTTCACAATTTCATGGATTTTATATTAATAATATAGATATTGAATAATATAGATTAATAATAATATGCGGAATAATTTTGTGCGGAACCCTAATTCTTTTTCTAAAATAAAAGTAGCCTAAGCTACGCTTTATATTATCAGCTATCTGTCAGTTAAAGTCAGAGGAAGCCGGACCTTACAAGCGGCCAAATACCCAGATCCTGGACAACGGGTAAGTATAATATAATCACGATCTTATGTTTCAGCACGATTGATGCGTGAAGGGTTTAGACGACACCGAAGAAAAGCACAGGACCAAAGAAAACTGCTCGAGAAGTCACTAAAACATCCCTATCCACTGGACGGTGAGGCCGACTGCCTTACCAAACCACACAGCTTTCCCAAATGACGGAGCCAGCGAGCTGATAGCTGATTATCTCGCGAGCTCCGCCATCCTGAGCTAAAATGCTCATCCTCCCATAGAGGCAGGAAGGATCCCTCAAACACCCGATACCACACCCCCGGGGGTAATACACACCGGCGAAGAAAGACAAGAGCGCCAGAAGCAAGGCTCTGCCGGTGGGGCCCATAAGCCAGGACCAGGCGAGGCTGCGTAACTTCATGTGACACTGATCACATTGGTGGGGAGGGTCACGGGAAATGCGCGACAAAGGGATATGTCGCGCATTTCCACGAGGGGGTCTCGGCCTACATTGATATTACGGGTAAAGAGCGATGGTACCGCTCGGCCCCCTCCCATCGAGGTCACATCTTTAGCCTAGAATATTGGCGCGTGAAAGTCCATCAAAATCGATCCAGCCGTTTCGGAGATTATCGGCAACAAACAGACGGAAAGACAGTCATACAAAAATTGAGAAAATTGTTGATGTTATAAATAGCGTGTATACTTTCATATTCAATTAGTAAAAAGCTGTTTTTGTGACATTATCAACAGACACTTCAAGTTTATTTATTTGTATATGCGCAATTGTACCTTAAAAATTGTACCCTTTATCGTGATACGCAGTGATTGAAGCTACACACAAAACAAAGCTTTCATTAACGGGTGTACCAGTATACAATTTAGAAGACCGAAG
>CAXKVY010005666.1:0-26378 GCA_964058915.1 Tetropium fuscum | reverse complement strand
TTACTGGAATTTAATAAAAAGAAGTCGGAGAAAAACTATATTCGATTTCCCATTTTTATCAATCGAGGATAGAAATTCAGATTAATAGAAAACGGCCAAATTAATTTATTATACTGAGTGTGCTTTATCATACTGGATGTAACCTTCGCGACACGAAATGTAAATTCCAGAGGTCATTTGACGTAATACTGAGAAACCGCAGCGTTCGAGTCGTAAAAGCATGAAATTGATTCTTATTTCAGAAAACCATCTAGGTATATTGCTTTCGTATGATATGCAAACTAATGTACTGCTGTACTCAGTGGCGCGCGCACTGTACGCACATTTTCATAATATAGGAAATAAAATAAAAAACAATAATGTTCACTGAATTTAATTTATAATATATCAAAAACAAAATTGCAAATGGATGCGAACTGCAAGTGTAATTGTTTTTATTTTTTCCGAGCAAACGTTTCATCTGTGGGTATCGCCTGAAAGACATCTATAGGGTGGTGGCGCCCGCATATAGGTATCTATATCTATAGGTACCTAACCACGTTCCATTCTGGCAAAGGGCCCCTTGCCAGAAGGCGCTCCCCTCTTCTTCCTTTTATTCTAAATTCTTTCTTTTATTTTAAATTGCTTCTTTCTTTTATTTTAAATTGTTATTGGCTAAATTGAGTACTAAGTTGTACACGCAGCATGCAATATTTTTTAAATATATTTTAAATACATTCAAAACTAAAAGTTTTGCACATATATGAATCTGACATAATAAGACATCTTTTGAAGTCACTTCACCTTGGTTTTGCATGATGATACGCCACTGAGCAGTAAAGCCAGTAAATCGCCGGGTTGTTCATGCAGGTGTCTTCTAAGTAAGCCAGAAGGGAAATGGGATTTATATGAGTTGGAGAGGGATATCGATCGATATGGTAACCGCGGACTGGAGACCCTAGTTCTATTCACAAGAAATTGTGGCGGTATACAACTTTACACTAAATAAAAAGATTTTCTTTGTAAAATGCCGCACAATTTTTGCTCTAGTTTGTATATCAAGCGAAAACACCATAGTAACATTGCTATTTGTTAAGGAATAAAATTACAAACGGAAAAGTACCACCTCTAAATTAATCGCTTGCAACTTACAAAAAGGAAATTACGAAATACGGACTTAGGAATTATGAAAATTGCTTACTTGAGTAAGCAAATTATATTTTCATTTTATTTCTCTTGAAATGTCAGATTTTCTATTTCCGATTTTTCGTATTATTTACATAATATGAATCGACCAAAATGATTACACCAGGCGATTAATTTAAGTTGGTGCTTTTCGGTTTTTTATTTCATTCCGCCACTGGATGGTTTTCTGAAATAAGCATCCACATCAACCCTAAATTGTCATTACGTACTGGCAGTGGCAATACAGACAATACAATAGCATCCGAAAATATTTTTATCCCTAGGCATTACGTGTTATAAAGCCAAAAAAGTTATGCATACACAGGAATCTTTGGGACTTTTGACAGATTCTTTGGGGAGCTGAAAGATATTTGTACACCATTGTATCTCACTATAAAATTTCCGAAGGTGATCCCACTGTTAGTCTGAAGTTCCTAAAGATATTAGAGAGTTGGTTCCTACATTATATTGTATTGTATTATATAAAACTAGTGGGTGTTTCTGATGGTGATAAAATATATCTCTGCTGTATTAAAGTTAACAATTATATATGAACTTAATTCTGATGTAAATAAAATCATGAGATAAAATAGATCAATAGTGAGAATAGTATGCAAAGGGGATTTATTAAAAATACATACCCAAGATCTGCCTGGGGAACTATGAACCGACACCTGAAATGAGCACTAACAAGCCGGAAAACTTTTACGGCCATGACATGGCCGAAATAACGATATGTAGCGGACGCTACATATCGTTATTTCCCTAGCAAACACAATAATAATTTGAAATGCACCAGATGTTATAAAGAAACGATTTGTCATAACTTTAATTTAATTCTCCAACTACAAGACATTAATAATCGAGTTTCTGAAAAAGGGTATTCGGATGGTTCATTTATGTCACTGGCACCTTCGCCAGTTTTGTAACACGGAAAGCAAATTTAATGCTTGTAATTATTCTATAGACAGTGAACAGCGAAAAGTATAATATACAGCTGATAATAACATGCTATTATGTTGCGTCAGTTGAAACTGCATATAATTGCCTATAAGCACGTAAAACAGGTCATCCAAGTTTCGTTTGAATAAAATCGATAATTAAATAAAATGTTCGACATAGGACCGTATACGTAATGTATGTAAGTATGTATTTTGTATGTATTTTACAATAGATGATTTTTTTTAAATTTACTTATTAAATTGTTATGAGAATATCGGCAGAAATATAAGCTAGTGTTGCTAAAAAAACAACAGGCAAATAATGTGCGTTTTAAACTCTGTCCAAAAGAGACGTTGATTTCAAGTGGCTACCGTAAAATTGTGACGTCATTTCATTAGTTTGATGTTGGGCAGATCAGAATGTGAAGGTACGATTTCGTAAAACCTGTTAAAATATCGTTCGAATCGATATTTTATAATAGACGAAATACTTTATAGCAGCAACCTTAGTGGTCAATAAAAGTATAGACATAATATTTAAGTTATAAAAAAATATTTATATTCAATTATTTATTCTCAAATTGAAAACGCGGGGAACGTTCACTGAGCATGCGCTTGAGCAACAGCGCGCTTTTGATAACCGTCTGCCGCAATTTTAACTGATTTTTTTCAATTTTTTTGTCTGCCATTTTGCATAATATGGCATTTTCAATATAAATACAACATTCAATCACTCGGCATGCATGTATGTGATGATTTTTTTTTATTTTACGCCCCTTTCGCTCTGTCTGCCGGCACTTTTGCCACTAGCTAACTATGTTTCCGTGTTTCTCAACAACATAAAAAGCTATTTACATAATTATAAAATATATATCTTATAATAATTTTATCAATCAGCCATGTTAGCGATAACAAGTTTTTTTGTGTAGCCAGCTCTCGGTCTATTACTAAACGTAAGACCGTTTAATGCGGTACACGGCCGCCTGCGATAAGTAAGGACATACTGCATTGAAATGTAAGTGTCTGCTTTAATACTAATTACTCTCCAAATCTTGAATGTTGGTGGTTACCTACGTTATAGTCATAAACCATACGAATCAAATCAGTATTGCACTAGTCAAATGTGTGTTCAAACAACTCGTCCGGATGTATAAAACTTTACGCGTTCTCCGATGAGAAACGTAAGCATATTACATAACCTATAATTTGAATGTTAAAATCATGAAGACTAGAGACAGGAGACTGAGCATGGTTTAAGCAATGGGATGTTTACCGTCTGAAAAATGAATACCTAGTACGGGTGCCCATAAGTGCACTGAAAGTGGAGAAAAAGTGAATTCAACTGAAAGATAACCAAATTATGTCAGAGTTTTGAAACGGTGCAAGGCTACTGCAGGTACGGCCTACGACGCCAATCAAAAGAAATCGATCAGTTGATCGATATTATTCTCGCTAAGGTTACGATGTACGAAATCGTGCCCTCTCTTTCTTTTTCATACAGCAGCTTACAACAACGTTAGTCGGATATATTAACAGTCACATATATGGACTTCTTTTTGTTGTCTCTCTCGTTTTATTATTTTTTAACGAAGAACACCCGAACAGCGTATGTTGTAGATTAAAAATAAATTAGTGACGTAACCACCATCTTTCAAGATTTGGGCATTATGTCTTTAATGACAAATATTGTTTATATCTTAACTCCATTAGGGCAATCCATGAATAAAAAACAAATTTCTGTCGGACATCATATATGTGCTCATTGCTTTAATTAATTGTTTTCATAATAATCAGCCTCATAATAATCATCATAATAATCATAATAATCATCATCATAATAATCAGCATCATAATAATCAGCCTAAGAAACCACACTAATTCGCTAATTTAACATCATCATAATAATCATCCTAAGAAATCATAGTCATCATAATAATCATCCAAATAATCATCATATTAATCATAATCATCATAGTCATCATAATAATCAGCCTAAGAAACCACACTAATTCGCTAATTTAACCGAATTTGTAGCTGTTATAATAAGAAAATTAGCAATAGTGCCAATTCATGTGCAATTAGTGGGCAATTAAAAAGTTGCTTCATCATACCCTATAATTCACCTCAGATTTCAGCTAAGTATCACAAAAAGTAACAAAGTTCAGTGCTCAAAGTTTCTGTTGACACCCGGTTTAATTATCTAAGAGTGTAAATAGCTACTATTGGTATTAGGAAAGTGTGTCGCATAAGGGTTTGCTTAAAGACGTTAATGCTCATGCAATTTATAGAAACTATCACGCGAACCCGTCCAATAGCTTTTAGAGCTAAATTTAGTAAAGTGCAATGCATTATGGTCTTCAAAATAGAACTAGCAAAACTAAGTATCCGATCGTAAGATATGCCACATGTAATGTATTTTATATACATTGCAACCTAGATAGTGGAGGCACAAACTTTAAGCGTTGCGTATATATTGCGTTGTGGATATACCTACTGCATGAAACCACCTTTTTAACCACCTCTTAAATACAAACAATTTCGCGATCTCAAATGTTGCTATCTCAAATGGTTACCGAGATACAGTCATTTGAATATTTCACTCTTTAAGAGGGTTCAGTGACGACTTGTGTCTGAGCCGGCCAAGAACCGGAGTGGCAATATTCAATATTACAAGTACTAACAGATGCAATTGGTCGCGTGCTTTATTCATTTCCAGCCCACGAAAATACATATGCGGCTACTAGTTTTATATAAGTTTAAAACACAGAACTTCTAATTTACCCCTAACCATTATAGACTTACACAACATTACCACATGCCATATGCCATACAATAACTTCATTAACAAATTAAATTCACATAAAAATCCCACCAACAGAAAAGCCATGATGGCAGTGTTTAGATATCCAAGAGACCATCATTAAATTGTATACATCCCTGACCCCCGCCACTAATTGAATGTAGTTGAAAAAATAAAAAAATTGTAAATATTAAAAAACAGTAAAACAGAAAAGCAGTAAACCTAAAAATAAAAGAAAAAAGAATCAAAATAATAACCAAAATATAAAACAGAACATCAAAGACGACAACAATAAAAAACCACTAAAAGAAGCATACAACAACAGAAAAAATCCCACACTCTAACTACTAAACGCTACTAACTTAGAATTAAGATTATTGTACCGATGCTTTTTAGCCCTGGCTTATACGTCTGCTTACGCTTATGTTAACCAACAAACATCTAACTAAACTAACGAGCACGTACTCATTAATAACATGTCCCGAAAACCGGATAAAGTATCGGATACCGATGCCAGAGCATAGGCCAAATCACACGCGCCGATATAAGTTTCAGTGGCGGCTCGCCGCGGTAGGCAAGGTAAGCGCCGTGTACCCTTAAAAATTCGTTCGTCCTTCGCTCGTCAGAACTATAACAATAATTAATAATTACAGAAATAATTTCTCCTATTATACCTACATATTACTTAACCATCGTTTCTACTTGCTAGTAATAAAAATGACTGTATCGGTATTATCAATACGCATACGGCAATGTACACCGATTAGCTTACTCACAATACTAACATTCACAAGTCAGATCAGGCACTCTAGTCCATCGCCTGGCTATTTCTCGCGTGGTCGTGTGGGAGAATTATGTAACATAGCCTTCGTCGTAGGCGATACATTCGACCGCCTTCGTCTATGAACGGATCAGTTTGTCGTCTATGAACGGATCAATATTTAGATATACTCTAAATATTTTTATTTATGGATAAGTAGTACTTTACCTACCTTGTTTAAATTTATTTTCATTTTCATAGGTATCTATCTTTTATTTAATAAATTTAAGTAGTATTTAAAAAGTGGATAATCCTGTTCACCTACTTATGCATATTTAGAAGTTTTGAAAAATTGAGGAAATACTGATTATAATTGTTATATATACTTATTTTTAACATTTTCAGATTTTGAATGGGTGTTTTGTTAGTTACGACAAATGTTCATAACATAGATTAATAGAAATACTATATATTATCTATTACTGTCGTTAAGTATTAAGGAATAATATACTACCTATAATAACCACATTAATGTACTTTTAAACATTATAAATCACCGATGAAGGTCAATAACAACACAAGAACCAGGCACTTGACTATTTTGAGGTTAGGTGGTTCACTTTTGTGACTCACACGTTAGAAATCGCGCCACATACATTCTTTAGTAGATTTGTCGTATTTACTTTCATGTTAATAATTTATGCCATATGTGCAAAGTGTTAAAAGGAATTTGACATATATGCAGTGTAGATACGACACAGAGCCTTCATACATTTTAGTTTGGACATTTTTTATTACAATATGGCATGTGGCTAACATTGTATTTGCGATATCTGAAAAATATAATGTAAAAATGTCTTTGGTTGTTTCTCTGGCAATTACGACTTTGAGCCTAACAGGCAGATGCATAAGCTCGATCTGAAGTAATATGTGTAAAAATCTCAAATTTCAGTAAATATTCAGTAACGACGTTTATCCTTAACAGGGTAGTATTATTTGATATAGCTACTCCAAAAAGGTCATTAGATATTGATACTATTATAAGATATTGGAACTCAAATAAAAAATTAAAAAATCATATGTAATATGTAAGGATAATTAAAATTATTGTGGGTGTGTAAAAGAACTATTTTTTAAGAAAAATATTCAGCAGAACAAAATTTTAACTTTTCATTTTAAGCGTCTGACCTTCAACAATTTAAAATTTTCCCTATTTTTACCCATTGACTGTCGCCTACCCAAGTGTAAAGGATACGAGCCGCCACTGACACATAGTCCCATAGAACTATAGGTACCAACTCTATTTTAATGAAATTGGAAAGTTAAACTGCAACGATAATTTAAAAGCGCATTTAATGAGAAAACGTGGCAAGCTAAATGCATCAATGGCTTGAATATTTAATAGCGAATTTATTTAAAGGGGCTAAAAGTTGTTTCGTGAATTCGGAATAGTGGCTGAAGCATGCCTTGCTAGCAACCAACAGGCATTCAGAAATTTATGGTCGTTTCTCTTGAATACTGATGTTGAATATGGATGGACCACTGATATAAATGGCTCTATCAAAACGACAAAATAAATGACACTCGAAAGAGCATCCTGAAAAAGATTACATTTATTTTATATTTCATACAAGATGAGGTTTCACTTAGGGATGTTTTTCCTGTATTAATATACGTGAACTGTGGAACTTTCCTTTCATTTTTTGTTGGGACATTTTTCACACAACGCTTGATGTATCACGTAACAGACCGCAAAAAATATTAGAAAGTTTCAAAAGGTTTATCTTTTATATGAGCCTTCTATTTACGGGAAATATTTCAAACGTGTTCTCATTACTTGAAAAGTTCATTATACTAAAAACATTTAGAAAAACCCTGAAAGTGTATTGAGAGAGTTATTGGTGTAATATTCATTATTTGTATCTTCATAATATACACTCCCCGGCACAAAATTCCGTCACCCTAAAATATTGCCCAATTTTGATGTTTTATAACGTTTTTATTTTTCATCTGATTTTCATAATTTTTTTACCAGTCTGTAGATCAGTTCATTGTGTGTCTTTTTAATTATTGTAATAAGTCATATTTTTCGTCCAGGCAATATTATACAGGGGTAAATCAAAGTGTTGTTTTTTGTCGTAAACTCAAAACACCCTGTGGAAAAATTGAGGCGAATAATTTTGTTTACAAACTGTTTGCTGCCATCTTAGACGTATTGTAAACATTTTGTTTTTTGATTCATCCCATTATCTCATTTCTTCTGCGAGCAGCAAAATTTTAAATGAAACGCTGATTTCAAGCTTATTTTTATTAACAAAAACATCCACTAGGTATATCACAAAATTAATTAACAAAGACAAATTTTAATAACGTGTATGTCCTCCTCTCGCAGCAATGACAGCTTCCATTCTTCGTGGCATCGAATTAATAAGATTACTTATTCTGTCTTGAGGAATAGCCTGATATTCTTCTGTCAGCGCCAGCCGTAAGTCTTGCAAGGTTAGTGGTTGCACAGGACGGCGACGGAGTGCTCTTTTAAGAACATCCCAAAGATGTTCGATTGGGTTGAGATCCGGGCTACATGCAGGCCAGTCCAATCTCATCCAGATATTCGCTCACTACCCGTGCAACGTGAGGTCTAGCATTATCATGCATTAATGTAAATTGGTTCCCAATGAAAGGAGCAAATGGAACAACAATTTCTTGGAGGATTTCCTCAATGTAACGGTGGGCGGTTAGTGCTCCATTTTCAACAAATACAAGGTCAGTACGTGCATCGGTAGAAATACCCGCCCAAACCATGACTGAACCACCGTAATATTGCAGTCGCTCAGATATGATGCAGTCTGCATATCTTTCATTTCTACGTCTGTATACCCGTTCACGACCATCCGGCGACCTTAAACAAACCCTGGATTCATCTGTGAATAGTACGTTTCCCCACTGTTCTACAGTCCAGTCAGCATGCGCTCTTGCAAATCTCAGTCGGTGTTGTCGATGCCGAGGAAGCAATTTTGGACATACTGCTGGCCTTCGTGAATGCAATCCTGCTTCTAACAATCTTCTACGTATCGTTCTTTCACTTACACTTACTCGACGTACCATTTGCAAGTCATTTTTTAGATACACAGCAGTAGCTCTTCGATCTCTTAAAGAACTCATAATGACAAAGTGATCATCAGCTTGAGTGGTCATTCTCCTTCTGCCAGAGCCTTGCCGCCTAATAAAGTTTCCCGTCTGTAGATACCTATTCCAAACATCACAAACTGTAGACCGCGCAATTCCCAGAGTACGGGAGACATAACTCTTATTGCGGCCATCCTCTATTAAGGCAACAATTCTACCTACGTCTGCTGTAGTTACCATGATGACAACACACTAAATTAACTGTACTGTCAAATATTCTGTCACAATAACCGCGTATTTAGCCAACGTCGATGTTTTTTAATTAAAAATGATAAAATTAACAGCGTTTCATTTAAAATTTTGCTGCTCGCAGAAGAAATGAGATAATGGGATGAATCAAAAAACAAAATGTTTACAATACGTCTAAGATGGCAGCAAACAGTTTGTAAACAAAATTATTTGCCTCAATTTTTCCACAGGGTGTTTTGAGTTTACGACAAAAAACAACACTTTGATTTACCCCTGTATAATATTGCCTGGACGAAAAATATGACTTATTACAATAATTAAAAAGATACACAATGAACTGATCTACAGACTGGTAAAAAATTTATGAAAATCAGATGAAAAATAAAAAAGTTATAAAACATCAAAATTGGGCAAAATTTTAGGGTGACGGAATTTTGTGCCGGGGAGTGTATATATGAGGCAAAATTTATTGTAAAAGTTGTATTCACTTAATTATTTGGTAACGAAATACATATAATATATTAGCAGATATTATGTATATTTATTGGAGAGGTTCATTCGCATTGAATCAAATACGTTGCATTTAAATGCTAAACTATTTTTCGCAATGTTCTTGTGATGCACATTTCGGCTCTCTCTCTCTCTCTCTCTCCTCTCTATTTTTTTGTCTGGTATTTTGAGGGCTGAATGTTGCTACTTAGCTGATGAAAATAAGGGTAGTTTTAATGCCCGCTCCCCGTTCGAAAATTCGGAAAATCCATTTTCATTTACATGAAACTTTTTGTTTTTTATGATCTTATCTGGCATTTGATAAAAGATTGACATTGATAAATAATTCGTCAATAAAAAATGCCAGACAGTTTTCAATGGCCGAAAAGATGGGGGACGGTGGTTAAATTGCAAGAGAAAAGTACGATTTTCCACGTTTTTTTTTCTGTTTGGCAAGCGAGAGAATGAAAGGTTTTCTTGTGAAAATAACGCTGAAAAATTACCAGACGGTAAATTAAAGATCACACATACTTTTGTAACTAATTTTAATTTGGCAGATGGTATGGAAATTGGAAACACTGTGCCATACGAAGGATAGTTGACAGAAAAAATATTAAATTTTCCACGTTTTTCCGTCTGGCATTTCATATTTCTATTTAAAATACGTGTAGGTACATACATACTTACCAAAAAAATGCCAGGCAAGTTGAGCTGTTCGAAAAACTTTTTTTAATAAATAAGGAATTATTTATATTGGATTCACATCTACGTATAGTTATCATAATCAATCTAAATATGAGATTTATTCTCTGGCATTTTGTATTTCTATTGTTAATAGACATACAATGTACATATACTTAAATTAAAAATGCCAGGCAAGTTAAGTCGTTCGAAGATTGATAAATAAATAATTATTTGTTGAAGAAGAAATTTTTTTGTTGGAAACACATTTATAGATATCAGGACATCTTGTTTTTGCGCGATTGTACCAGCCTACTTGTTAGTCGCTATGACAGCAAACAAATAGTTTTAGCGAGTTGACGTGTTGACATGTTAATAAAGCTAAACTGTCAAAGTTAGGTAGGTAACGCAACAAAGATGTTTCATGTTGGAAACAGTGTTTCCGCTTAAGTTATTTAGTATTCCCCAGACAACTAACATAAAGTACATAGCCTTGATAGTAACTTGGTGAATCATAGAAGATAATGTAGAAAAAACTTGCTTCATTTGACAAAAGGAGGAAACGGCAAAGAAGTCTATTAAATTGTTCAAAGGTACTAAAGGCTATGCAATGCTTGATAAAGCAGAAATCATTTTATATTTTCGAAAGTTTCATGATCTTTTGCACAAAACTTGCAAAGTTCCGCCACCACAAGATAGTAAAATCATTGATTATCATTCGGAGTGCTGGAGTAATTTCACGAGTCTGAATCGAAGGTTTTATGTTGATCCGCAACATCATAACGCAGTTAAGCAGTTCATTGCTTTATTTCCTGAACTATCCGAGGAAATAAAGCAATGAACTTCCGATTTTTTTTCTTAATGCGGTTTTGTGCGGTCGATTCGTGAGAGCGGATCTACAAACTTTGTGAACTAAATTGATCAATTCATTTTGATAAAATGCATTTTTGCATTTAAATATTCCAAAAATTAAGGTAGGTATTAAATTATCCCCTAGGAATATAGCAGGAAAGATAATATTTTTATCCAAAATGGTAAACTTTTAACGGAAAATAACGGAAAAACAAAAAGTTTCGGTTATTTTTATACATATATATATAAGGCTACTATTTTTTTAAGACTTTAGATTTACTTTACTTCATCAATTACAGGTGACCTAAAAGAACATAATATGTTCTATCCTTTAACAGGGGAATATTTATAATCACACACCAAAAAGAATAGTAGCCTCATAAATGTGATTTATTTTCAAAAACTGTAAATGTAAATGGTAGAACTTTAATTTTAATATAATTTTATTATTTTACATATAAGGGATTGTTTAAAATTTCATCCCTAAGGGGACCGATAGATCATCAGCGCCCAACTCAAACAGCTGAATCATGAAATTTCAAGTTTGGTCGTCTTATAACGTATTTTCCTACATTGATATATGTTTTATTTTTACTTTTTCCATGGAAACTAAATTTCAAAATAATAATAGTAATGAACTAAACAATTAAAAAAATCACGTGTTTCGTATAGTAACAGTTTCTATCGGTTTGTGGTGCCGGCTGGTAGAAGTTTAGGATGATCATATATGCTGAAAATTAAGCATTTATTATGACAAATTGCATAATTGGCAATATTGGGCGGGGATATCTTCCGAGCTCGCATAGTTTCGCTAGGGAGAAAAAAAATAATAGAATCAATCCTGTCTCATATTTTATCAGCTTTATTAGTATAGAATGCCTTATCGCTAAGACGCATAGTGTCCCAGAGATAAACGCAAAAGGGAACTTTCTATAATACCCCCCTGCACCCCACTCACCTCCTGTGAGTGGGGACTTTTAGTATGTTTACTGAACGAGTCCAAATAACTAAGTCCCAAAGTCAAAAATTATGTTCCATCCATTTCCCTCTACAACTTTTCATTGTTGGACGATTGGACTAATGACGATTGGACTATTATTGACCTTTAAGTAATGGTAATTATTTTTAAAACGCACTGCAGATGATACATCCGCATAAAGATAATGTGAACATAATCATTTCCACCGTAGGTATAAGTGGCCTTTTGTACTTAAAAAATATTACTTACCGAATAAAATTGTTGAATTTCGCTGCATATTAAATAGGTATGTCACTTACCTGAAAACGGGAAATGCAATTATTAATATATCTATAGGTATAGTAAAATATTGGTAATTTGAACTGCGTGGCTACTTTGAACAAAAAATAAATTTTGTTAAATTGATTCCTAGCGAAGTAACCATTAAGTTTAGCGACACCTAGCTTTCACCACTCAATTTGTCACACACTAAAAAATTGTACGGCAACATTGGTTTGAATTTTTTTTTGTGATGTTGGCAAGATAGTCACTCAAAAAATATATTTATATATTTTAAATACGTAGGTATATGAATACTTAAATATATTCTTTATTAACTAGGTATTTTTATTTGCACATAAGTGTTTGATTTCTTACATATTATTTGAAACGATAGCGGATAAAGGAAGATGCGATATGCGAATTAGGTACCTAAATGATTTGTCTCGGAAATTTTTACGAAAAAAAGAGATGCATTATTTTATCGTCTGAACTATTTCTGGAGCGGATGTAGCGTAACCGGGATAAATATGAACCATTAACTGATCCCGCGCCAGCACTAGTGACGTAGAGGGTTGCTATAACAACCCGCGCAGCATACGTGACGTCAAGAGCCGACGGCAATGGGCGTCGGCACCGTACAACAAGAGCCTATAATAACCATAGCAAAGTTTATATCACACGGCGATATAGAAACGATCGAGGACGGCCCACTATAAAGAAATAATAAAAGGTAAATGGCTTTTAATACAAAGAGCGGTAATCCATATTAAATTAAGTTCCAATACCACGTTTTAGTATTTGATTGATTTCTTATACAACATCAATCATGATATATATATATATATATATATATATATATATATATATATATATATATATATATATATATATATATATATATATATATATATATATATATATATATATATATATATATATATATATATATATATATATATATATATATATATATATATATATATATATATATATATATATATATATATATATGTATATATATATATATATATATATATATATATATATATATATATATATATATATATATATATATATATATATATATAATGTATTAAAAAATAAAACTAACGCATTCAATATGAACAATAGCATATACTTGGTATTGAGAACATTGTATTCTGCTAACTACGCTTATATTTGTTATCAATTCATAGAATGATTGTACTTATAAGCAGCCGGTAGGATCTGGCAACATTACAAAACAAGAAGTATAACTGGTAGTGAATCGGATGAGAAGAAGAAGCAGATCTAACTTATACCCAAGTTTTTCAAGAACAAGGGGACAACTTCCTCGTCGTAGTTGCGGATCCCAATCCCTCAAATAGTGGACCAGTGCTCCCACATGCTCAACTCCACGTATAATAGAAAAAAAATAGAAAAAATTAGCAGAAGATGTGAGAACTAAATTTTCAATAATTCACTCGACTGCTTGCGCGCGCATCGGAAGCAGAAAGCAACTTTTTAATTTGTGGTACGCGCGTGTGCAACTGCGCACTTATGGGATTGTTGTATGGGATATATTCGCTATTGTGCTACGCTGCTACGGCAGCAAAAATATCGGCTAACCCTAAGGCCTGATTCCCAAACGAGCGTTTTAGCGGACTGGCAGACGCGGACAAATATTCCCAACCAATCACAGGGCGCGATTTAAGTTCAAGGTCAATATGCCAATTCCGATGAAAAGTTGGTTATATTTTAACTTTTCGGCGTATTTTAAGTAAGACATAACCGATTAGTTGATGAGTTGATTTTATTTTGTATCATCCACATCATCAACTCCATAATATTTAAATTATTTATATGTACTTTACTTTGGATTTTTCTAATTTTATGACAGTTACTACAAACTACAACAGTTGTTTTTAGATTATATTCACTCATCTACAGAGTAGTACATGGGGAAGAGAGCCTCCATGGAATTCGGCGAATCTATAAAACGTCGTCCGCGTAAACGCTCGTTTGGGGATCAGGCGTAAGGTCCCTTTGTCGATTTGCGCAAGCCCGACAGAGTTGCCAGTTCTACTGAAAATACAATGAACGTAGATTTACAAATCATTAATATAAAATTGTGCGAGTTCTTCTTCTAGCTTGGTCCTTGGGTCTGTAGCGTTGATTACTGGATTACTCCCAATATAATATATGATAGTTACACCACTGTGCACATGGCACAATATAAATGATATAATCTAATAATCATTATACATCATAGCCACCTTCATCTAAGTAAAGGTGGCTATGCTTATATTTTATTATGCATGGTCGGAAAGGTCTTGAAAAACAGATGGTCGTCTGTGGGTGTTGTAGTCGTGGTGCGTGACTGCGCGCATGGTGCACGGCATCCTGTGAGTGTTTTGTCCAAGGATTAAAGACTAACAGGATTGCTTATCGGCCACGTGTTGTTAGACAAGATCTGACGTCAGCGGTTAAGTTCGGCCGGCATTTTGCGCCAACGGTCGATTCCAAATTGATGCTTGGTCAGATAACACTTCTCTAGGCACGATGTTAATGTACAAATGACACACTACACAAACGCCGGGAAATACCGGTGAGGCACTGAACCTACGCTGTACGTATCCGCTGACGTCAAAAGGGTGGTGGGGGCCTACGAGATTTGTTTAACGTTGCGCTTATGGGGATAAGCAATCCTGTTTAGTCTATAATCGTTGTGTTTTGTCAGCGTATACCTACCACCATAGACCACTAAACCAACGTGTTCTCTGCTATCACTCACTATGTAAACTGTGACTATACTATACGCTGGTTTTGTGCATGACATGGAGTGCCTTGAATCTTGAACTTGTCATCAAAATCAAAAACAAGTGGTTCTAACTTTTAACCTATCTTGTCATTTCGCTTAACAATAATTTTGAATGAATATATTTATAAATTAAAACGTGTAAACTTAGAAAATGACGCAACGACTCAAACTGTACCATAATCCCAATAGTATAAATCTGGAGGCAGTAGCTTGTGAAAAATATATAACAAGGTTTTTGCAAAAGGAGAAACTTTCTAATACTGGTATACCTGCTGCAAGACCACCGACATATCCAGGCACACCACAAAAAGGCAGAGAAAAGACAGGAAAGCAATCTACAACATCGATCAACCAAAATCAACTTACAAAAGCTAGGGTGAATGTAAAACAACAGAATATACCTTTTCCAGATTCTAACCAAAGTTCACCAGCTAATGACTATCAGTATGTTGACGATGCCTCTTTGGTTCAAGTTACTGTTAAAACAACAAATCCTAGGCACAGGTCTAGGTCAACAGTAGTAACGCGGGAGCCTTGGGCCCAACTCCTAAAGCAACAGAAAAGTAGTGACAAAGTTTCTGTGTTTAGTAATTTTGATCCATTACGAACTTTACATTTCCTTGCCAAGGAGTTACAGTATCAGCTAGAGGTCACTTTACCAGGTAAATAATATAATTTAAGTATAGTATTATACAATGACTTATTTGTTATTCTGTTGTCCACCTACTAGCAATAAGTACTTACTACTGTGTTCTGATCCTTTCAAATGACGTCTTATGTTGATACTTGACACATTGTTATTTTCTCTTGATTATTTTATGTTTTATATTAGCATTTTGTAATTTTAAGTTCGAATATTAGTGTTTGCTTTGTGGTATTTATAATTATCGCGTAGAGTAAAACAGATTTGTAGCTGTGTTGGATTAGTTGTCATTGTGTTTGTCAGGTATATAGACACAACTTAAGCTAAACCTCATATTTTCAAGTCAGTTTTACAAAGGCCAAACATAGGGACTGTATACTGCTTGCCACTGTAACTAAACATCGCATTTTTTTTAATAAATTGGATATTCTCAAGCTCGGGCAATTTGATAATGAAAAGTAGAGTAAAATGTCAGATAAATATTATTGTTCTATGCGTTACTTCCTCATTAAGTTACCTCATATTTCATATATGTAATGAATATACTATTTCAGATGATAACAACATACAACAAATGGTAACTGATATGCAAAATGCACTAAAGAGGGTTCCTCCTGAAATTGCATCTACAATCCACCTGCAGCAAGCCATAGATTCATTACCTACTAGAAAAAGTTCTAAATCTTTACATGACGAAAAACCGGTAAGATTTTTAAAAGGGAACAAATTAAATACCCGATATTTTATTCCCAATGCATGTTACATTTTCCAGTTTATTTATCCAAAAGCATGACAAACAAGAAACTAAATGTTCGTTAAAAATAATAAACACTTGTTAAATGTAATGAATGCTCGATATAAAATTTATGATGTGCTTAATATAATAAATTACGTTAATATAATAAATTTTCGATAAAAATAATAGGTACTCGATAAATAAAATTATTGCTCTGTACTAAAAAAAATATCAAATTGTATTGTCAGCCTACAATTGTATTGACACCTACCAAATATCAAGTCTCTAGCTCATCGGGAAGTACTTGAAAAAGCTGTCGCAATATTTGAAACAAATAAACAAGTATATGAAGTCATGCTAAATAAAACCATTTAAAAATACAAAATAGGCGCTGAGCTTGTGATATGATAGGTATGTGAAATAATTTTGAAATCTTTATTTAATACGTAATATTTCTTACTATTTTTTTTCATTCACTGTCAGTCAAATACGCACACGCTGTTTCTTCTGCTTCAATTTTTGTTTGCTCGTTATCATCTTCTGTTGTTCCTTGAACATTCAGGTCGTTATCAAGGTTACTATCTGTTGTACACATATGTACTTTATTATTCGATTTTTTCGTGCATGCGCGTAAAATTTTTTCATATTGAAAAGCGCACTCAGGGCATGTCCGAGACATCTCTCTAATTTTTATTGATACAATTATGAGCACTAGTACCTACACCTATTATAGTTTTGCGGTTTTGCAAATAGCACAAAAACTGATTTATATTATAAAAAAATAGTTGCTACAAAATTTTTGTAAAATATTGTAGAATCCTGTAAATTTATCCTTTTGTTACCCTCCAAATTTTGAAAATTTTATTTTGCGTAAAACTATACTATTTTCCAAAAGTTTTCCATGAAATATATATTAATTCTTGAAATATACATACAAGAATATTCCGCACATATCAATTTTCAAATTTATATCTCTAAAATAGGAATTGCCTGAAACTTTCTTACTGCTAGTGCTAGAACAACGGCGTTGCCCACGCGAGTTACAATTAACTTCGTATATCCCTACTTAGGTAAAGGTATCATGCACCCATAAAAGCACGATGATCAGAGCTACTTAGTAGCAACACTTTTAGAGTTATGTATACTATTTGCATAATTTATGAAGCCAATATAATTTGCATTAACTTTTTTTAAGGAACAATTACAGATAAAAACTACAGTCGCCAAACAACAAACCCAAACAACACCAAAAAAAGACCAAATAACACAAACCCTTCCTTTTCAAGAAGAATGTGAAAGATTACAGCAAGTTATGGAGGAAAGTACAATGAAGTTAGAAATCAGTTGTAGACAAATGGAAGTTTTATGTGGCCAATTGAAAAAAGAGAAAGAAAACTTGGAAACTCAATTACAGGCAGAGCGTGAAATTGTGACGGTACTAAAGAAAAAAGTAGAAGATTTAGAGTTTGAAAATGTAAGTGTGTAATAGAGAGTAAGTAATAGAGATTAATTAAAGAAAATGTATAGCAATAATAATTATACTCTAATCTAGGTAATTACTATTTTTAGACTGAGATATTGAATCCCAAAATGAAAAACTTACAGGAGGAGAAACGAAAGATGGAAGCAGAACTAGATGAGTTGATTTTGAAAATGGAAACTCAATCTATCGAATCGGCAACTGAGGTGAAATCTCTAATAAACGAACTTAAAAACTCTAAAGCAGCCATAGAACAAGAATGCTCTAAATTAAAACACCAGTTAAGGTTAAGTGCAATGGAAAAGGAGAAATATATTGCAGTATTAGCTGTTAGGGATCGCCAAATAAACGAAATACAAACTGAAATGACGCAACTTCAAGACGTTGTTAATGACCAGTTGTTGGAACTGCATAATAATGCCTTTGCATGTATGCCAAGCAACGTGAACCCTGCAGGTTTGGTTTACTTTTGAATTTTAATTTTACATTGTGTTTCTATTTGTAATAACTGCATAGTTCCTTAACTTTACCACTGTATGTGTTTTCCATGCATGTGATTCTAATTTTTATAGTTACGCATATCATTTAGATAAGATTATTAGGGAATAATAAGTTCCATTCATAACTATATATATGTGCATTGATGTCGTTCTTTTACGGAATTGAAGTCTCTTTTGGTTACAAAAACTCTAAAAATACCTTAATACCGACTTATTCTCTATTAAATAACACTTAAAATGAACTACAAATCATCTCTTTGCGGTAAACAGAAGCCAATATATGGCCTCTCGAAATTGACTTTAAAATTGTCGAGCCTCAAAAATTGTAATTTTTCTCATTTTGCTTTGTTAATTACTATAAAAATTAATTTAGGGATAGATATTATAGCCCATCGGTCAGGTAATATTATAGTCCATCGGTTTTACCTGAAATTAACTCGGGAAGTTTCGAAACTTTGCAGGTTTGTAGATTTCGGTAGTTAGAATTTCGGTACATTTGAAGTCATTTGAAAAAAGTAGCGGATCAGCTCTTCGCCACCTGCGTATTTCAGGATGAAAATGAAAAGTTGCTTTATTACAAAAAAAATTGTATGGTTAAGCATAAGTATTATCAAACATTTTGCGACTCTAAACATTAAAAAAAGTGCAGTAGAAGGGATATGAATTTTTTAAGTTGTCGTGAAGTTTTGGCCATTTCGGCATAAGTTAAAACTCTTAAATCAAAAACAGTGCATTTTGGAAAACATTACAACAGATAAAGAGTGTTTACTTTTGCCCAAATAACTTGGAAACAGTTCTACTGTTTCCATTTTTTTTACTTTCAATTTCATTGTTAATATTCGAAATTTAAGTGTAGTACATTCTACTACAGAACGATTGGTAGCTTATACGATAAACTACTGAGCCAAGAAATTTCGTGTGTAGTAATTTCATACTGTCCAATAAATATCGTTTTTGTTTCTGTTTCCTATAGGTTATATATTCCTTTTTGCCCGCAGTCATTTGTGATACATCATCTCGTTCAAAAAACGCTCTTATTTCTTCTTTTACTTGGGAAGAAATGAAGAAATATAATGACCCCTTGGACGAATTTTCTGGTAGCAATTTTTTAATGATTGAGGATTCATAATTTTAATTTTTGTTGCTGCATTTAATAGTCTACCTTTTTAACATGTACTGCATGGTTGCATTGAATTTTTGTTTATCAATTGACCCGAAGCTCTACGATAGTTTTCCTGCAGCTGACGTTCAACAATTTCACCGAATATTAATTTCCTTGTTACTGGTTGGGAAACTTTTTTTTACCTAACAACTGGTTGATCTTTGAGTTTGGACTTAGTATGGTGTTTCTTTTCAATTGCTTTTCTTTTAGACGCTGCCATCTTTTTCTGTACTTCTCAGATGATTTCTTAGATTCGATCAGTTCTAGATTTAATTTCTATATAGTTGTGTACATTTTTGAGCGTCATTTTTTAATTCTTTTATGACCCATTTTTTTCCCGATGTTGAAGATTAGATAGATAGATTTGTTTGTGGGAATTATTGCTGCGTCAACAATAATAGGCAATAGGGGAATAATCTTCGAAGATTTGGTTTAAAATATGTAGGTCTTTTATTTTTTGTAGGTCTTGTTATTTTACGCTATTCTTTCTTTATTTGTAGGTGCGCTATCACTCATATTTGCTACCAACTTTGCTCAAAGTTTCCCTTGTTTTTGGGTTCTCTTGTATTTTTGACACTCTTTTTCATCTCTTCTAATTTTTCGGGATTAGTTTTCATATCTTCTCGTCTTTTTCTGTCGTATTCTTTTTTTTTGTGGCTTGGCTTCCTCTTTTTTGGTGCTATTTCTGCAACAAGTAAATTACATCATAGTAAAAAGTCTAAAAATTCTAAAATTGTGAGGGAGTGACTGGTGAGGGAGTTACGAAATCAATTTCAAGTCAGCAACATGGCATCATGCTTTACCCCGTGAAGGTTATGTTTTGTGTCAGCAATTTCACTCAAAAAGCTACGTTAATTAGTACAATATTTAAACTTGTAATATTTACCTGGTCCAAAATTTCTTCTGTGAGGGAGGGAGTGATAGTATAAAAAAAACTCGCATATATTTTTTTCACCTATAAATTATTATAATTTACACAAACACAGGTAAACAACCGTTTCCGCATGGTATCGGCTAAGAAACTGGTCCCTACACTGTTGGCAATTCAATTTCCAATACATCTTTACCACAACAATTTTATCACGAAATATAGAACTGAGTCAGGTGATTAGTGACAGGTACTAATATAAAAATTATATCAAGTAGTGAAATATTTTTATACACCGAACTGTGATCGGCGTTTTGAAAATGTCTGGAATACCCTTTATACTATATTCAAAGCCATCAGCAATTTAAAAGACCAGTGATAAAAAAATTCGTGAAAGACCATATCTAAAATTATCTAAAAGTGATAAATCATAAGTCTATTTTTTTTGAGCGGGGTGTTAAAATTTACAAATGTTTATATTATTTTCATTCCTAAAGCCTCAATATATTATATACTAAGAACTTGTCAGCAACTAACTCAAATAAAACTTATTAAACCTCTAGAAAAAACCTCGCACATGAATTTATTCGATTTGCAGAGATTTAGGCCTAATTACAAATTACCTGTCACTTGGACAAAACAATTTTTTTTTAGGTTTTTTGTTCCCTAAAACGTAACTAACCGATTCCAATTGGTTTCAATCCGGCAACTGTTTGAAAGAAGTTGGTACCGACAAAACTATACAGAGATTATAATATAAAGCATATGAAATAATTGAATGAAATATAAATTCATAATTGATTATTTTTTAAATATATTTTTTTTATTTTTTAAACATTTTTAAAGGGAAAGTTTTCTAATTCTTATAAGTGCAAATATTTTAACTTTACAAAAAGCCGTGCATATACGCTTTGCGTTCGTTTGACAAAATTCACGTCTAGTGAGAAAAACGCAATAATTTTAAGTTATTTAAATAGCTGTTTTCGACCTACCACTACTGAAACTACTGTTGGAGTAATTTAACAGTTGTCAATTCTAATTTTAATTAATATTGTTAAAATATTTAATATACCTATATTTAATGTTTTTACGGTAATATTGCCACTATATACATATCAGTATTGACAGCTTTTGTTGCCTCGGTTGGAGTACCCACTAGGAAATGATAAATATCAGAAGAACAATCATACACAATATTAAAATGTTCACAAACTCGAATATTCAATTTAGTTTCAATGCTATCAAGGCGGATATGGACTAGGATGATACATAGAATAACATACATAAAATGAGTTTAATAAAAAAATTGCATTATTTGGACTCGATTGGAGAAAAAAAATAGTTTCGTATGCGTCTAAAAATTGTTCTTTGCCCCACTGTTTATCTTTCGAACAAATTAATTGTTATTTATAAATATGCACATCAACTATATACTTGTTCTAAAAGACTTTTTAAGTAAAATTGTTGATTTAATTTATAACAATTTTTTATTAATATCAGCTGACACCCCACCAGTTTAAATAAAGGCGTTTATTATTATTATTAGTATTATTATTATATCGACTGTTATGGTTTCCATCAAAATTTGAAAATAACAAAATTTTAACGCCTACCTTATTTGGTGGATCAATTTATTACATAATTCATAATTTTTCTGATTATTTCAGTAAACCAGTCTCCTGCAGGGGCTGTAGATTATAATAAAGAAAATATGGGTGACACAGGTGATGTAACTTTGTCAACTGTTCATAGCCATGGAGAGGTAGATGGTCCAGCCCACTATCTAGATAAACCTAAACCCTTTAATGATGTACCGTCTGGTGATAGAGGTACACCTATTATTCTGCAAGATATGTCAGAGAATTATTATCGTCAAAATACTGGACATTTGGCAAAAGTATGATCTATTCAAATGTATTCATTTAATTTTACTTGTCACTCTAATAATACAATATCAGCCAAACAATGGATCTCTGTCAACTAATGGAGTATCATTTATATAAATAATAATTAAAAAGTCTTAAGGCGGGGATTTCGTATCTGTATTTTTACCGTCTACAGAGGTTCAGACAGAACACATCCCTAAGAAAAATTAACATGAATGCACTGGAACAATATGAATAGGAACGGGTTCGCTCGATCCGCCAACTTTTATATGCGTGCCTTAAACATATACTTTTGTATAATAATCTATTTTAATAATATCTATTTCGAGCCACAGCCAAAGTTTACCAGAGGCGTGTTTTTTGTTTGTTTCTTACGTGTTTGTATTTTTGGCCGTAGAGACCATTTTCGGGTTCCGAACATCAAATCCTTATACTTGATTTTATAATTAACAATTTATAAAATAAAAGAAATCCACGTTTTGCTGTATATGTTCGCTTCTACGCATTTTTAGTATAGAACATGAAGTTGAGAAAGTTGTTCTTTATGAAATTTGCAAAAGACAAGCTCTAGTAGAGGTCGTTAAATGCAACTGTTACATAGCATATAGCTTCAAAAATTTGATTTGTGTGTCTATATTGACCCAAACATGTTCAGCTTGATTGTTAATTATATACTGAGTAATTAATGAAAAAGAAATGATCTGTTAAATATTACTCGAGTAATTAATGAATAAGAAATTTAAAAATATATGAATGCAAACTTTATTTATAAAACACTAAAAATAAACACATTTTTATTTGGGCTTGATTAAAAGATGAATAAGTGAAAAAACCCCTAGTGCAATTTGTCACTACAGAAGTTGCAAGTAACTTTTGTCGCTGTCAAAGTGATATTGAACTTTTTTTGTATATATTTTTTGTATATAAATTAAATTACCTACCATTAACATTATTATAATTACAATTATTATATTGTTCTCGTTTTTAATGTAGCGTGTCCTAAATAACATTTTAATAATTTAGAAACAAGTTTTACTTAGCTTACTATGTTAACAATGCTCTTCTATTTCCTTTAATAGGACACTAAACCTCAACAATACAAGACGCAAGATTCACCTTCGTTGATGAGTAGGCCTGACTCCCAAGCTAACATCAGAATTATGTTTAGTGAGCTGAGGAAAACTGCTTATGCGATAGCAAATACGCAAAAGTAGACAAAAAAATTTACATGGCAGTGATATTAATGAATTTCGTATATTATGTGGTAAATAGGCTTAAAGCAATATATTTTGACTGTAAAATCTTAAGTTTGTCATTCTGATCGATTAATATATATTGTTTTATTAAATTTATGGTATTTATTTAATTCGAGTGTTTGCAACCTGCTTAGGTGACGACGCCCATAGATGAACCAATAGATGTCGCTAATATGATTTAAAGATGTCTGATATTAATATGTAGATTATTCTGTTATAGACTTGGCTACAAAAATATGCCGTTATAGTGGTGCCCCTTAGTATTAATATTACTATATAAAATTTTAGGTATTATACACGAAAGTTGAATCTCATTATTCTTTTTGGCGTAATGGTACATACCGACATGTTTCTTTTTATTTTTGTATATTAACCCCATGAAAGACCAGCAGAGGATATAGCAACATATATTATGTATATTCTTTCTGTAATTTTTTTATTTTATGGTTCCAGCAGAGTCAAGTAATAAACAAAATTATTATGAAAATGCAAAATAATAATTAAAAGTTAAATAGATATTCAACACATAAGTAATCTTACGAATTTAGAAAATATTTTCCTCAGCATCTTTTTCAACATATTTTGCTATTTTATAGAATTATTCGATACAGAGCCGTAAAAATGATAATTATATTAAAAAAATGTGTTTTTTTTCTTAACAGGAATTTTAGATTTTTCTCTATTTCTGTACAATAAAAATTAACGGCCATATATATAGGTTAGAAGATTGCACTATAGTGCGGAGACCACCACTCCCGAGCCACTCAACCCTTTTTGTGAATATGAAGGGTTTGGAAAGTATTGCTCTTGTAGCCCTTGAAATTACCTGTAGGCTGATTGTTGAATGGACGTTGGAGTTATGATAAAAAAAAAGAAACGAATTTTTTTCGTAGCATAATTTTTGATCATATTTGCGTTAATCGTGTTTTTACATTCATAAATGTCAAATTTTCTATACTGCGGTGCTTAAATAGTGTGGAGTGATTCATCACCAACATATGGACGGCTCAGGGAGATGAGGTGCTAAGGAAACGAAATTCCATAGGCGTATAGGCGTTAGAGGAGGCATTTCTGATCATTTTCAGTTCTCATCCTCTCAAATTCGGTCGCTTACGATTGGAATTATTGGCAACTACTCGCATTCGTCGCTTCCATCGCATAAAAACACTAAACACTCGCGTATAACACAATATGATAATTAATTTATATCGCGAATCAAACATATACAAGACAAAATGAAACGCCACTGTCGCGCCAAAACATACATGCATGAAACAGCGCATGCGTCAATTATATCCACGGAAAACCGTCGCGGCGTCTTTACCTTTGCCCAATGAAATTTAATTTAGAACCGCCTAAAACTCACCAATGAGAGCGGTAGACCCGGTTACTAATGAGTTCTGCCCACCATTTCTATAGAGTGTACACAAATTTGCACACTAAGAAATTCTGTACTCCATCGCAAATAGGCAGACCGTTCAATTGTGATGGTGGTGTGATATTATGTATGAATCACTCCACACCATTTCGAAACCTGCAATGCTTATCGGATTTGCAGGTGTAATTCAATACAGGTAGGAATATTAGTTCTCTGTGTAGTTGTTACCTGTAAATCCATTCAGTATGTTGTTTAGCCTACTTTTGGCTAGGGTCGCTGCTCTAGGTGCCTGCATTGCAAGACGCTGCTTGTCAAAGACTTTACTTAGTAATGATGTCTGATGAGTAGTAGCAACTGACCGCTAGAGGGGTCTGGTATCCCTCGCTTGCACACTACTGCTTAGTCTGCTTGACTGTTTTGATAGTTTTGGTCATTCATTAATTCTTCTACCTACGGTGTACTGATGAGAGCCAAACAGCTCGAAACAGGTCTACACCTGGTGGAGGTATTGGTGAATGACCATAGGTATCTTATCGGATTTGCAGGTGTAATTCAATACAGGTAGGAATATTAGTTCTCTGTGTAGTTGTTACCTGTAAATCCATTCAGAGTAAGTTAATTAATGAGATTTTTTTTATTTTTATAATTTTTTTTTCATATTTTTGGTAGGTTAGGTAGATTTGGTAGGTTAGGTAGGTACCTACTTACACAATAAATATGACTGTATTTAAAGTGCAAGTATATTTATTTTATTTTTTCGTTTTAAAGTTTATTTTTCACGGCTATTTAGCTGTTTTGTACATATTATTTTTGTTTCTTGCGGGAAATATGGCTACTAGCGAGCCACCCACTAAAAAATGGTAACGCGCTGATTGCAATACTTCATGAGTGGTGGGGAAACTTGCATTCATTATCAGCTGTAGTGTTGAAAATATGCATATAAAAACCTTCTACTTTCACCCCCCTAAGAAAAAAAATGTTTACGCCAATGAAAAACATTGTGTCGGTCAGGGTTGCCGGTCGTTCAACTACACATACATATTGTACGCCGTATACAAACGCACCGAATAAAAACCTGTAAATAGAATGTGTTCATTTGACATATCCAACAACATGAAAGATTTGTAAACAAAGCTATACATTTCTCTGATATTCTGAACAAAAAAACGTTAATCAATTTTCTGTTGCGGGATATATCTATATATAAAACCGTATCCACAGTTGCCAATCATCGCCTAATTTAATTATAATTTAATTATGATGTAGCAACGCCGAGCTTAAATACGTTGGTTATTTTGTAACGAATGGAATCGGTACATTCATACAAATCGCATCATTTATATCCACA
The DNA here is from genome assembly GCA_964058915.1 of Tetropium fuscum. Classification (NCBI taxonomy): domain Eukaryota; kingdom Metazoa; phylum Arthropoda; class Insecta; order Coleoptera; family Cerambycidae; genus Tetropium; species Tetropium fuscum. The sequence goes on along the minus strand of CAXKVY010005666.1, from coordinate 19 downwards.
CTATTTAATATCACTGCAC